>JAQGAZ010000091.1:0-106458 GCA_034692225.1 Polydesmus complanatus
TTTTAAAGTTTTTACAATTTTTTTTTACAATAACAAAAATAACAGGGGGTCCCACTTTTTTTGCGCCACCCGATACATTTCTGAACTCTTAAAATTTTTAATCAACATCTTATCGTACCATTTTATTTTCTTGTACAAATGTTATTTTATACTCTAAAATTTATTGCTTACAAATTTAGTAAGCAAACAATTAATAATTTTTTTTAAATATTTTTAAAGGCATTTAGAAATGGTTTTATTTAAAATGTGACGAAAATAAAAAAGTTTCATTGATGCTCGCGAGTCTAATGTTGAGAACCTCTTCTGTAGCGCGTTACATAATTTTTTGACCCGTTTCCACTACACGTTTGATCCACACTTTCCCGGTCGTCTGTTTACTGCTGTAGGAGTTTACTCGCGGGAATGGTCTAAAGAGAATTGTTTATGGATTGGAATGGATAAAAAATGTGAATAAGTGGTAAGATAATACTTTGCTGAGTATTTTAAGCTTAATTTTAGTTTAATTTGAGTTGTGTACGTATTTCCCGCCAGTTATTACTTTCTAGAAGCACTCGTCGATGCTGCTGACATCCATCTTTTCTTTCCGCGTCTAAATCGTCCGGTTAATTTGCTAAAAGAATCAAAAATGAACAATCAATTTGTATTGGGATTGAAGAGCAAACAGGAGGATGTGCGAGCCAAAGCGGCGCAAGACTTGTTTTATTACGTGACAACCGAATTAAGAGAAGTTCCTGTGGAAATAGTTACCGCTTTCATGGACGGTTTTAATCATCACATATTCGAGATGGTTTCGAGTTCAGATCCGAACGAAAAGAAAGGAGGAATTTTAGCTATTGGTAAGGCGTTTATGTCGTTAATTTTTTTTTTTTGAAAGCATAATCAATGTGTTAAAATGTTTTATATAGTGAGTTTAATTGGAATCGACGTTGGTAATACAAGCACGAGAATCAGTCGTTTCGCGAACTATTTGAGAAATCTTTTGCCGTCGACTGATACGAGTGTAATGGAACTTGCAGCTATGGCAGTAGGTCGAGTGGCTTTAGCCAGCGGAACTTACACAGCCGAGTACGTTGAATTTGAGGTTAAAAGAGCGTTGGAATGGTTAAGTGGTGATCGAAATGAAGGTCGCAGACACGCAGCTGTAAATTTCATGACTATTTTTTTATTTTACATTATCGTAATTTATTTATTTATTTTTAGGTTCTTGTTCTGAAAGAATTAGCGATAATTACGCCAACTTTTTTCTTCCAACAAATTCAACAATTTTTTGACTGTATTTTTAACGCTGTTTATGATGCCAAAGTATAATCCGCCGCACAACTTATTCAATTTATCAATTATTCATAAATACCGTGTGTTTATATTTTTAGCCTGTTATTCGGGAAAATGCTGTGGCTTCATTACAAGCGGCTTTAGTGGTCACATCTCAACGTGAAACGAAAGAAACCCAAAGGCCCCTTTGGTATAAGGTTAGGAATTTGTGGAAAATTAAAATGTGATGTTTCTACTTTTGACATTTTAATACTATTCAGCAATGTTATGATGAAGCATTTCAAGGGTTTGAAGAAACTGCCATTCGGGAAAAAGGAGTAAATAAGGATGATCGTATTCACGGCGCTCTTTTAACACTGAACGAACTCATAAAGTGCAGTAATATTGATGGAATTGAGGTTTATATATTTTACACAATTTTTAGTACAATTCAGTGTCAAAATCGTCTTGTTTTTTTATTTTTTTAGAAAATTCGATCCGATTTGGATGAAATAATGCAGCAACAATACCTGCACGAAAGAAGTTATAAAGTAGGTTTAACGATAAATTAATTTAAATAAAAAAAATTGGATAGATTAATTATTTTATATTAAGGATCAATCGTCTCACAATCGATGGAAAGCGCCAAATTTTTTTTCCCATAGTCATAGTCTGCAGCAATTGCAACAAAAGGGGAATGTTAATCCGTTTAGCTATAGAAGTTCCCAGAAACTATTTAAAAGTCAGACGTGTCGAGCTCTTATTTTGGAAAATTATCATCAAGTATGATACAAAATTTTTTTCATTTTTGCATATTAACATAACAAAATGATAATATTTATAATAGATCTGTGATCAAGTTATGAAACATCGCTTGTCTCGAAATGTATACATCAATCAGATGTTGCTAAGCATTTTACCTCGTTTGGCAGCTTTCAATGTGGAATTGTTTGTTAGCAGGTAGTTTACAACTTTTTTATAATTTTATCTTAATCTAATATAGAGACCGTATTGTTTTAAATTATGTAGTTATTTGCTCGATGCTTTAAATTATTTTTGGAGCTGTTTAAAAAAAGAACGAGAGCGTTCTCAAGCGTTCATCGCGATCGGACTTTTATCTGTAGCTGTTGGTGATTGTATTAATCCATATTTGCCGAAAATAATGGAAATGATTAAATTGGCTTTACCAACAAATCCAACTCCATCGAGGTTGTTATTTTTATTTTATTGTTGAATGATAGAATTATAAATTTATTATATGCGGTGATTTTATAGAAGAAAAGCCGTAATGGTTGATCCTGCGGTATTTAACTGTGTGAGTCTTCTAGCTCAAGCGGTGGGACCTAGTATTAAAGCTGATTTAAAAGACTTAATGGATTACTTGTTTGCTGTAGGATTAAGGTGAATGAATAAATTTTTTCTATAAAAATAACATTGAATAATCCAATTCTTTTAGTCCTGCCTTAACTGCTGCCCTTAAAGAAATTGTTTTACAAATTCCGCAATTGAAGAAGGATATTCAAGATGGCTTGCTCAAAGTACTTTCAAATATTCTCATGCATAAACATTACGGAGGACCAAAACATCATCAAGCTCAGAGTGACTATTTTACATTTCAAATTTTTGACATTTTGATATATTGTAATTATTAAGCTGCACCAACACTTCCGATCGAAAGCTCTGATGTTGCCAGTATTACGTTGGCTTTAAAAACACTTGGGAATTTTGATTTTCAAGGTACAGTTTTTTTTAAGAAAATATTAATTTAACTTACCCGGTATATAAAACTATTATTTTAGGGCATTCATTGACACAGTTTGTACGTCATTGTGCTGAACATTTTTTGTCCTGCGAGTTTAAAGAAATTCGCTTGGAAGCTGTGAGAACTTGCTGTCGCCTATTGGCATTGGTAAAAGTTTTGAAAACTTTGAGAAAAAGAATATATTAATATTGTTTTTAAAATTTTAAGAGTGTTGGAAACGTAAAAAGGTCTAGTGCCTCTATAACACAATCCGTTACTGATGTTTTAAGCAAATTACTGATTGTGGGTGTAACAGATCCTGGTTTGTTCTGTTATTATTTATATTATTTGACAACGGAGATTTTACTTTTCATTTATTTAGATGCTGATATTCGTTTCTGCGTGTTAGCATCTTTAGATAAATGTTTTGATGAATATTTAGCTGACGCTGAAAATTTGGCATCTTTATTTATCACGTTAAATGACGAAGTTTTTGAGATTAAAGAGATTGCTATATGCATTATTGCACGACTTAGTAACAGAAATCCGGCTTACACGATGCCTTCTTTACGAAATACTCTTATACAGGTAGATATTGTTAATCATTTTAGTTTATTTTTTAGAATTTTTATTGAATTTTTTATTTTAGATTTTGACGGAATTGGAGCATAGTGGATTGGGTCGCAATAAAGAACAAGCAGCTAGATTGTTAGGACATTTGGTATCTAACGGTCCTGCGGTGGTACGTCCGTATATGGAACCAATAATAAAAGTAAAGTAAATTTGTTTGGTAATTTTAATAATTTATGATAAAATTTGATTTTATTTATTTCAAGATATTAATTCCAAAATTGAAAGATCCTGACCCTAATCCTGGCGTTGTTATCAGTGTTTTGGCAGCTGTTGGGGAACAAGCTCAGGTACAATCCCAATTCGAGCAATAATTTATTTGAATTACATTATTATTATGTTATTAATTATAAAATTATAATTATTTTTGGAAATTTAGGTCAGCGGGGTAGAAATGAGAAAATATGCGAATGAATTGCTTCCCATTATTTTAGAAATGCTCCAAGATACGTCTTTACCTAAACGGGAAGTAGCGTTGTGGACTTTAGGACAAATTGTAGAAAGCACAGGTTATGTTGTGGATCCATATCAAAAATATCCCCATCTTTTGGAGGTTCTTCTAAATTTTTTGAAAACTGAAACGTCGATCGGAATTAGAAGAGAAGCATTGAGAGTGCTAGGCTATTTAGGAGCTTTAGATCCCTATAAACATAAGATGAATTTAGGACAAATCGATCATTCAGGGGACTCAGGAGCAGTGATAAGTGTGCCTGAGCCGGTTTCTGAACAAGATTGGAATCAGGGTAATTTTGTAGAAATTTGAACTTTTAGGCTTTGTAAACTTGCAATAATTGTAAATGTGAATACAGATATAAGCACAAGCGAAATGCTCATTAATCTGAGCCCTAGCTGCTTAGACGATTTTTATCCTGCAGTGGCAATAACTACTTTGATTAAAATTCTTCGGGATCAAACATTAGTGCAACATCATACTATGGTTGTGCAGGCTATTACTTTTATATTCAAAAGTTTAGGAATCAGAAGCGTCCATTATTTGCCACAAGTGATGCCTTCATTGTTAAATGTTATAAAATCTTCAGATGCTGCTTTTAAAGAGGTTAGATATAAAATAATTTTAATTTTTATTTGTGATGTTAATAGTGTTATTACTAGTTTCTATTGCAACAATTGGGAGTTTTGGTTGCTATTGTTAAACATCACATAAGAATATACATGGATGACATCATCGCTGTTATTAAAGTAAATTTTTGGTAAAAATATATAAATAAGTAATTTAAAATTTATTTTTTATGAATAGATGTATTGGGAACCAAATAGCCTCCTTCAAAGTACTCTTATATTGTTAGTAGAGCAGATTGCTCTAGGACTTGGCGGAGAATTTAGAATTTATCTTCAACAGTTAGTGCCTCATTTCACTAAAGTATTTATTGCCGATAATAGTGTTGACGGAATTGTCACGCAAAAGGTAATTATTATTATGTTAACCATATTTTTTAATAATATAAGCTTCATTTTTGTATCTTGTAGTTATTGGCAGCTATTAGTAAATTTGGTTCCAATATGGATGATTATTTGCACCTTATTTTGCCGCCAATTGTGAAACTATTTGACTTTAACGAAGCTTCATTATCTGTGAGGAGGTAAACAATGCTATTTTAAAATATGGATTTATCTTATGCGCCCTAAATTTTTAAACTGTTTTTTACAGAGCGGCTTTAGAAACAATTGATAGGTTAACTGAAAGTTTAAATTTTTCTGAGTATGCGTCTCACATCATTCATCCTCTAGTGAGGATTCTAAATTCCACTCCTGATCTTCGTCCGGTTCGTAATGATTTCTGATATTATTATTGTTAATATTTAATCGGATTCTTTTTTTAAATTAAGATTGCAATGGATACTTTATGCGCCTTAGTTGTTCAATTAGGAAAAAAATTTGAGATTTTCATTCCAATGATTCATAGTGTAATGGTAAAGCATCGGATAAGTCATCAACGCTATGAAGTTTTAATATGCCGTATTGTTAAAGTACTTTTAATTGTTGTACATACATGGTTTTGCAATTGTTTTAAGTTTATGTTTTATGACAGAGTTGCACTTACATAGACGACATGGATGAGCCATTTCACATGCAAAATCGAAGAGCACGTCATCAGTCTCGAGATAGAGATTTTGGTTCTGGGGATGGAATAACAATTAAAAAGCTTCATTTAAGTACTTCTAATTTGCAGAGGGTGAGTTTAATTTTCGTAGTGTACTTGATTGAACTTAAATTTGGGGCATCAAATTGTAAAAAAGGCGTGGACAGCGGCTGGTCGGGTATCTAAAGACGATTGGTTAGAGTGGTTAAGGAGGCTTAGTATTGAGTTGCTCAAAGAGTCCCCTTCACCAGCATTGCGTTCATGTTACACTTTAGCGCAAACTTATCATTCGTTAGCTAAGTAAGCAAAATTTAGTTTTTTTAAAACCTTACATTTCTTAATCATTTGATTTTATTAATTAATTAGAGATTTATTTAATGTCGCTTTCGTATCTTGTTGGGTCGAATTAAATGAACAACTTCAAGATGAGCTAATTCAAGCAATAACATTGGCTCTTACATCACAAGATATTTCTGAAATTACTCAAACATTTTTGAATCTTGTGGAGTTTATTGAACACTGTGATAAAGTAAATATAAATATTTTTATCTATTCAAATATTTTTTTTTATTCAAATATTTTTAATTGACGTTTTATTTTTTAATTGTAAGGGTCCGTTGCCTTTAAACGAAATTCTCTTGGGCAGGCGAGCAATGAAATGCCGAGCGTATGCTAAAGCTTTGCATTATAAAGAAGAGGAATTTCACAAAGGACCTACAACTGAGGTTTTAGAATCTCTTATAAGGTTTACAAAAAATAATTTTTTGTAGTTACATACTCGTAGATTTATTCTTAATAATGCTTTAGTATTAATAATAAACTTCAACAACCTGAGGCCGCTGCGGGAGTTTTATCGTACGCAATGAAAAATTATGGACAGGATTTGGTAAGAAAATCAAATTTAGTTAATTCGCAATATATATTTATTAATGAAAGTAGATTCAAGAAAGATGGTATGAAAAATTACATAATTGGGAATCTGCTTTAGCTGCTTACAAAAAGAAATTGGAACAAAGTCCAAATGATTGGGAGATGAGTATGGGCCAAATGCGTTGTTTAGAAGCAATGGGAGAATGGTAATAAAAGTATTGCATCTGGGTTGTTTTAATTATTATGTATTAATTTTTTGTAATCTGTATTTAGGGAACAATTACATAACTTAGCCCAAGAAAAGTTGTCAATAGCTGATTTGCATTTTGATGTTCAACAAAGAATGAACCGAATGGCTGCAGCGGCCGCTTGGGGTTTAGGTATTTTAAATTGGTTGGCAAATTTACCATTTTACTATATTTCATTTTTAAGGGTTGTGGAATGATATGGAAACATATACAAATGCCATTCCTCGAGATAGTATGCAAGGATCATTCTATAGAGCGGTTCATTGCCTTCACATGGACCGATTTGAAGATGCTCAAATGGTAATTTCAATTTTAAAATACACTGTACTTTATATGACATTTATTGTTAAATTATATCTTGCAATTAGCATATTGATAAAGCTCGGGATTATCTTGATGCTGAATTAACGGCTATGACTAACGAAAGCTATCAGAGAGCATATGGTACAATGGTGTCTGTGCAAATGTTATCAGAATTAGAAGAAGTTATTCAATATAAATTGGTACCGGAACGACGAGAAGCTATTAGACAAATGTGGCGTGTTAGACTTCAAGTAATTCATTGTGTTTGTCAGAAATTTTGCAAAAGTAAAAATTAATTGATTTGCATGGCATTTTAGGGATGCGTTGGTGTTGTTGAAGACTGGCAAAAAATTCTTCGAATTCATTCCCTCGTTATTTCACCACAACACGATATGATAACGTGGCTTAAATATGCGAGTCTGTGTAGAAAAAACGGACATTTGGCCTTAGCGCAAAAAACAATCATATCATTAATGGGAATGGATCCTGGAATGGAAGCCAAACAAATATTGCCAACAGTTCAACCTCATGCTGCTTACGCTTATACTAAACTTGTTTGGAAACAAGGACGAAGAGTACTTTTTTAAAAAATTTAAATTTAAATATGGCATTTTAAGAGTTTAATTTTAGGATGAAGCTTTCAGTCACCTCCATCATTACGTCAAAAACACGTTGTGCTATATGGTGGGTCAGTTGTCAAGTGCAGCTACTCCAGAAGATATGAATGCTCGAGTTGAGTTGAGTCATCTTTTGTCCAGGTAAACCTTTTTTTTTATTATTTTATGATTTTTATATGCACACGTATTTCAAATTTGTTTTTGAAGATGCTTCTTAAAATTGAGTGATTGGAAAGAAACTCTTCATGGAATCAATGAACCATCTTTGCCTGACATTTTACATTTTTGTTCTTCTGCGACTGAGTATGATCGAGATTGGTATAAGGTAATGTAGTTTACGAAATATAGAAATTTATTTGCTTGGTTAATTAACAATGCTATTTTAAACTATTTTTAGGCTTGGCATGCATGGGCCTGCATCAATTTTGAAGCCATTTTGTTTTATAAAAACCAAACTCAATTGCAACAATCCAAAAATATGAAAATATCTCCTGGTTCTAGTCCAACTAGTACGGCGGACAATGCTTTAGGACATAGTCTTGGGGAGATTGCCATGCCAACGCGCTATAATATTGTAAGAGCCGTAATTTAACACTAAATCTTGTACTGTAGTTAACTTTGTTACCGATTCATTATTTTTATTATTATTATTAGATAGCTCCTCACATTCACAATTACGCGGTGCCAGCTGTTCAGGGATTTTTCCGTTCAATAGCGTTGTCTCACGGCTCATCTTTACAGGATACATTAAGACTTCTTACTTTGTGGTTTAATTACGGACACTGGAATGAAGTTTATGAGGCTTTATCGGAAGGAATTAAAAGCATCCAAATTGAAACTTGGTTGCAAGTGATACCTCAACTTATTGCTCGAATTGACATTCCGCGACCAATCGCTAGTCGATTGGTGCAGCAATTATTAATGGATATTGGGAAACACCATCCTCAAGCTTTGATTTATCCTCTTACTGTGGCGTCAAAATCTAATGTGGTGACGCGACAAACCGCCGCTAACAGAATTTTGAAAAATATGTGCGAACATAGCAGTATATTAGTGCAGCAGGCAATGATGGTTAGCGAAGAGCTTATAAGAGTTGCTATTTTATGGCATGAGCTGTGGCACGAAGGTCTCGAGGAAGCTTCGAGATTATTTTTTGGAGAGAAAAATATTCCCGGCATGTTTCAAATTCTGGAGCCACTTCATCAACTGTTTATTAAAGGAGCGCAAACATTAAAAGAAGTTGCATTTCATCAAGTACATCGTCGAAATGTAGTTTATAAAATTATTTTAATTAATGAAATTTATTATTTAGCAATTCGCTCGTGAGTTAGAAGAGGCTAGAACCCACGGTCAAAACTTTCAAATAAATGGAAACATTAAAGAGTTAAATCAAGCTTGGGATATATATTATCATGTATTTCGACGTATTTCGAAACAGCTTCCTCAGGTAGATACAATTAAATTACAGTATTTTATTAATATTTTTAATTTATTAATATATATTTTTATTTACTTTAGTTGACATCATTGGCTCTCCAGTATGTATCGCCTAAATTGTTAAATTCCAGAGATTTAGATTTAGCAGTTCCAGGAACTTATAATCCGAATCAACCTATTATTCGCATTCGACAAGTGCAAAGCTCAATCAATGTAATTACATCGAAGCAAAGACCAAGAAAAATTGGAATTATTGGTAAAAAAATGTTTACGATTTAATTTCGAAATAAGCAATTTAAATTAATTTGTTAAAATTCAATAATCTAGGAAGCAATGGGAAGGTGTTCATGTTTCTATTAAAGGGACATGAAGATCTTCGTCAGGACGAACGGGTGATGCAATTATTTGGTTTAGTAAACACACTATTAATTAACGATCCAGAAACTTACAGGAAAAATTTAACGTAATATAATTAAATTACATATCCAAGTAATAAGAAAAGATATATGTAATAATTTATTTTTTTAGAATTCAACGATACGCTGTGATTCCTTTATCAACAAATAGTGGCTTAATTGGTTGGGTACCGCATTGTGATACTTTACACACGCTGATAAGAGATTACAGAGAAAAGAAAAAGATTCTCCTCAATATCGAACACAGAATAATGCTTAGGGTATATAATATTGTTTGAAAAGTGTTACTGTTTTTTTTAATGTTATTTTTTAAGATGGCGCCAGATTATGATCATTTAACGTTGATGCAGAAAGTAGAAGTATTTGAACATGCGTTGGAGCACACCAATGGTGATGATTTAGCCAAACTATTATGGTTAAAAAGTCCTAGTTCTGAAGTAATTTTAAGTGTTAATTTATTTATTTTATTAGAACTAATTTTTCATTATAAATGTTTAGATTTGGTTTGATCGACGAACCAGTTACATAAATTCTTTAGCGGTAATGTCGATGGTGGGCTATATTTTAGGATTAGGAGATCGTCATCCCTCTAATTTAATGTTAGACCGTTTAAGTGGGAAAATTCTACATATTGATTTTGGCGATTGTTTTGAAGTAGCAATGACCCGAGAAAAGTTTCCGGAAAAAATTCCGTTTAGGTTGACTCGAATGCTTATCAACGCTATGGAAGTACGAAAAATTTATTAATAAATATTTTTATTCGAGCTACTTCTAGTATATTTTTTATTTGTCAGGTTACGGGAATTGAAGGAACTTACCGATCGACTTGCTGTTGTGTAATGGAGGCATTACGGAATAATCGAGATTCATTAATGGCTGTTTTAGAAGCATTTGTTTACGATCCACTTTTAAATTGGAGATTAATGGACAATGGTAAACTGAAATTTTAACGTTAAATTATATCAATTAAATTATTATATACTCTAAAATAGCTGCTCCGAAACCAAAACGTTCGGTGACTTGTTCTGATTCCATTTCTTCAAGTCATGGACCAACAGGTTTGTAATTTGATGTGGTTTTTTTTTGGTTTTTTCTTAAATACAGTAGGCACCGTACATTTAAATAATTGTTATGATTATTAGATATTTTAGATGAAATGGAGGATCTAAACCAAACTGAATTGAAAAAAAATACGACTATTGTTGAATCAGCTGCTCCTACAGAATTAGGTATGGTTTCAAAAGGTTTAAAAATGTTTGAATAAATTCAATTACGGTATTTGTAACAAAAATTAGACGGAGATGCTAATTATCCAGAAGCTCTCAATAAAAAAGCTTTGGCAATCGTAAATAGAGTTAGAGATAAACTAACGGGTACGTTCATTACAATAATGTACAGTATGTTATCTGAAATTTAACCGGCACTGGTTTCTTGTGATAGGGCGAGACTTTTCACCAAACACAACGTTGGATGTCGAAAAACAAGTAGATTTATTAGTGAAACAAGCTACTTCTCACGAAAATCTTTGTCAATGCTACATCGGATGGTAAGTTTTAAAATTAAATAATCAATTGGGATAAATAAATAACGAATTTGTAAATTTTTTGTAAAGGTGTCCATTTTGGTGAAAATATTACAATCAATTGTAATTGCAAGAGCAATGCAAAATAATTTGAAGATTTATATTAAATGAAAGACTGGAGCTGCCAACAAAAGGTAGTGAAACGTTTTATTTATCATAAATTTAATTAGTTATAATTAGACAGAAAAAATATAAAATGAAGGGTTTTAGTTCCTCGGTTTTCATTTGTGTAAATCTTGAGACAGATTTAGTCATGTATACACCCTAATAGAGGCTAAACTGAGAATAAAACATTTTTTATCTAGTTAAATTCGGCTTTATTTACATCGTCTCGAAGCTGCTAATTTCATAGTTTGCTAAGCCCCCAGAAAATTAATTTTTAATCGGATAAATATGTGAGTACTGTATATTTAATGATCAAATATATGACCAATTTCCATTAACAAATGTATGGTATGAGACATTACAAATCTTGCATATCACCACTTGCTGTGTGATACGCTCATTACATATTAATATACATAAAAAACAATAGTACATAAAGCTAGTCATGAATAAAACCGCTAATAGAAAACTTAATAGAGCTGCCAATTTCTTACGCTTTTCATTAATTATTAACTTTTTTATTTTTCTTTCCGTGCGATAGAAATCAATTTCTCTCTTTGACCAACTTTTATTTGTGTTTTTTTTTTCTATTGACTTCTTTGTTTTCATCTTCCTGATTTTCTTCCCTCTGTATTATTTCTTCAGCATGCGGACTTTCTTCTGTTGCACAATTCATTTCTTCATCTTCTGCCTGTAGGCCTACAATTTCTTTAACAGTTGTACTTTGTTGCATGGTTTCACTGTTATTATCTTCATTTTCTGATAAACCGTAAGTTTCATGATTGATGAATACCCAATCATTGAATTCCCAATCAATAAATTCCTACAGGATTTGTTTAGAGCTAAATGAAAACTTCATGTGTAAAGCAAAAAAAAAAAACAATAATTAATTACCTCAGTTAGGTCTGCCATTTTTGAAACCTTTGTTAAATCAAGTTCTTTCTGCTCTGGTTGAGTACAAAATGCTTTATGCTGCCTTGTATTTTTGTATTTGCAATGGTTGTGTTTTTTTTTTTGTGAATGAGGCATTGACCTTTTAGGTTGGTCAGCTAGACTTTTGTTAAGGACCTTTCTAAAGGACGAATCTGCCCAAAGCTATTGTAGGCATGACCTATATAATATTATACCTCTTTTTAGCTACATGTACAGTAGGCTATGTATTTTCAATTTATAAAGGTGTCATATTTGTTTAAAAAATTAGTATAAAAAACATTGACAATGTTAGCAATACCGTAATAATAATAGACAATTGATTAATAAATTGAAACAATAAGTTTTAATTAAATTTATTTAATCTACAATTAGATTCTGAGAATTGAAACTGAAAGGAATAAGCTCTTTAGTTTTTAGAACAGTGAATGATAAATCAGGCTTAGTCATGTACACATCCCAATCCAGGCCAAACTTTAAAAAAGTGAAAAATACATGAAAGAGTGAATGTTTTTATGGTAAATTTTTAAAAAAATATATTTTACCTCTACCATAAACTGGCGGCAAGCGCCGCACGGTGACGCGTAGTCAGTTTCAGAGTCCAAGCTAATGGCAATTGCCTTAAATTGTCGATGGCCTTCAGACACTGCTTTCACTAACGCCGTTCTTTCAGCACATATGGACAAGCCATATGATGCGTTTTCGACATTGCATCCTATCAGTTGTTTATATACGGTATATATTTTTTTTATGATTTTAAACGTTTTTAATTATAATTTTGTTGAGCCTAATTTTACCTGTAAAAATAGTTCCATCTTCGCACAGTAACGCCGCACCAACACGAAACTTACTATATGGGCAATACGCTTTCTTCTTCATTTCTTTGCTTTTAATTATCAATTCAGCAATTTTTGGATCTATTTTTTTAAAGATAAAAAAAATAATAATAATGTAAATGACGCAATTCTTAATTTGAAGCAAAATTGTATAGCCCACTCTTTTTAAAATTATTATTCAAGTCATTTTGCAGATTTAGGTTCATTTTGTTAGAAGATTTTCGTCTATAAAACTAATTTTCAAATATGCGCTCCACAGAAATTCATAAGAACAAGAATAAGTTATAAGTTACTGTTTTTGGAAAAATAAATAATTTACAGAATTTAAACTCTACATAATTATTATAATCGGTGATGTACGAGCATAATAATTATTATTATTACTGAAATTTATAGCTTTATCCCACTTAATTAGATTAAAATCATAATAAATAACAGTTAACTAGGTTTTGTCAATTTTACAGCACACGTAAATATATTTTGGAATTAAAAATTATATACAGTACTAACCTTTATGGATCTCCATAATTTTAAGTTTTTGTTTGAAATGATGGAAACCTAAAAAGACAATTTTCTTGTTGCGGAATTAACTCGATTTAAAAGAATTTTATGAAATAATTTCAACAAATTATTACGAAATAATATGGTAAATTCCTTAAATGTTTCAAAATTTTCTTTGGAATCAAATTTCACTTGTTAGCTTCGACAAAAATTGTTGCCAATGACGTTGAATTCAAACTT
This sequence comes from Polydesmus complanatus, assembly GCA_034692225.1. NCBI lineage: Eukaryota > Metazoa > Arthropoda > Diplopoda > Polydesmida > Polydesmidae > Polydesmus > Polydesmus complanatus. The sequence continues at coordinate 13,809 of JAQGAZ010000091.1, forward strand.
AGTACGGTAGCTAGAACTTCAAATAGCATCGCGTATTTGATTAGTTGAAATTGAATAAATTAGCATGCAGTTCTCATTTTTGAAGGGGAAATCCTTTTGTCACGGAAACGCTCCTTTTTAGCGTTCAAGTGTGTATTTATTCATTTAAATTTAAAATGCACTTTGAAAAAAATTTAAAAAAAAAAAAAAAATGAATCTTATAAGCTTGAATGAACAAGGTCAAAATTCTAGAATTCTAGATCGCAGTTTAATGTACTGGAAAAATTAAAACGCTACGGAAATTATTATTTAAAGAAGTAGGACTAATTCATGTGTAACTTGACGGTAGAGACGTTAATATTGTGGAAGATAAGTCGCTGTAAAAACAGTATGGTACTGTATTCAGTATGTATGCTCAGTGCTTAAGCTCAATAATTATTGTTAATTATTTTGGGCTAGAGCCGCTAGACAAATTATGGCACTCGACAAGATTAGTTTGGTTCGGTCAATGCAGAATAATGAGAGCATTTTATTTTTATATGCTATTTATAGAGCCTTGTTAGCTGCACATTAAAAAGTTCCCATCCATTCGTGATGGCACACTACTCTTTTAACGTACTAGTGTTAGAACAGTGTTTTCTTCTTTAAAAAATAATTTTATTTTTATTTTTTTTAACTTTTTTTTAATTAACTTTCATTAACACAAAGTTGGTTATTTTACAAAGTTTTTTATGCGACACACATTTTCATCTAATATTTTCATTGCAAGTTTTTTGGTAAACTTATTTACTTTTAAAAGACATACCACATTCTCTTGTTTATATCTAAATGCTATCAGATCACCAAAGTTTTTAAGTAATTCCAATAAACTCGGTTGTATTTATTCATTTAGGACAACAGACTTAAAGAAAAAAATATTAATTTCTGTAACTTAAATTTAACAAAAAAAAAATCCACTTTTGATCAATTAAAATCTTTCATAGTTTCAATATTGTAGAGAGTTTGCGGTTAATCTTTTTTTTCTGTTTATTTTAAACAGTTAAAAAATAATTATAAACATTGTAATTCTAATGACGTCATAACTCATAGGCATAAGAAGACTTAACCGCAAACTCTGAATTATCTTTGATTAATTTTTGTTTATCATAAATAGTGTTTGATTGAGGGTAGTACTATTCACGGGTAGCGTACCGCTTAACGTATGAATTTTAAATAAAAATACAGCCGTGTGTCTGTAAAAGTAGTACAAATAAACAAAAGTTACACCCGTAGCAACAAACAACACAACCATTAATACATAATAGACCAAAACATAGGCGCAATCGTATCCAACAGAAAAGGAATATTTCAAGCTATTCATCGAAAACCGTGATCCGGATGTTGCTCTTTGCTTCTCGTATTTTTCATATTTTGAGTCGTAATAATCGTCGTTTTTCATGTGGACTTCCATTCCGTGTTTTTGTAACGTATCGTGGCAAAAAGTGCTAAACGTGCAAATTTCGCAGTTGAAAGTATCCCAGCCGTCGCGAATGTTCATCAAATGCTCTTTTATTGAAATGGTACTAGTGGTAGTGGAGAATTTACAACGGTCGCATGAATGGTCTTCGTCGCAAAAATAGTGGCTATTGGTAGACGTACATGTAGAGGCGCCTATAATGCAATTATTATGATTATACACTCACAGGGAGAAAAAGAATTTTTTTAAGAATAATAATACAGTAATTATACAAATAATATTGGCTATCCGTAGTCGTACCTGTATTACAATGACATTGAATTCATTTTATAAGAAAAATTTGGTTTTTAGATTATTAAAAAAAAGGGGTTTTTACCTTGCAATTGTTTTATCGTTTCGGATTTTATAGATTCAGCTCTAGTATTTTCATCAATGTTTATTGAAATGATTTTTTTTACCTTTAACAAAGAAAAAAATTAGAGATGAAATTATTCTGGAAATATGCAAAAGCCTTTAAAATTGTAATTAAACTTCTAAATTAGATTAAGTGAACGAATAGAGACAAAAAAAAAATTAGGAAATAGTCTTAATTACGATAGATTGATAATATATTAAAATTTTAATTTAATTTTAAAAGTTGTCGCTATACTGGATACCACTAACAATGATTACAAAACATTACAGACTGATTCGCACACCGCAAAACGCATCAAAAGGCCCCAGTCATAGCTGGTACATTACTGTATGCACATGCAATAACAAAATGAACGGGATATAATAATATATAATTTTACCTCTCTTTGATGCAATTGTGAAGCATCCATTTTTCCAGTTTAAATTCTAAAACTTGTTCAGTAATCTGCTACCGTTTATTTATTTCTAAAATTTGGTATTAACAGTAAAATTGCTAAATGTCGCGTGAGCAAACCATGAACAGTCTAACAGATACAATCGTGTATCTAATAATCTTAAAAACTGCAATGGACTAGAAAAGTTGGATTTTGGAAGTTGAAAAGGGCAAATTGCATGTTGACTTGCTTTCTGGAACTAATGTCGATAAAATCTTGTCAGACTATGGTCATTGCTATCCCCTAGTAACTGTTTATTGATAACAAAGTCGTTAAATCCGCGGCACAATTTTCTCAAAATGAAACAAATTAGAAGTTTCGAAATTCTTAATTTTAGTTGTTTGAATATTCTGCATTAAAAACGCAACAAGTAAGAGGGGAACAATTTGCTAAATATTCAATGCGCAATTTTATTTAATAATTTATAGTAAATTAATACCGGTATATGAAATTAATAGGCTAATTTAGTGAGGATAATAATTAAATGATATCTATTTTTAACAAGGAGCATCTTTATCTACGAAGTTGATGATTTATTTTTTTTAAAAAAATTTTTAATATTATTGTTAGAAGACAATAATATTCAGAACAATGTGTTATGTAAATCACGCAATACAACTGAGCATTGCGGGTAATGCAATTTAGAGGGGGGGAATTTTCAATTTTACGGAAAAGTAATCATCAAAGTAAATTCAAAATGTGTACCGCAAATGATAATATCGTAATAATTGCACTAGTCTACTTTCTAAACTATTATTTAGTTGAGCAGTTTGGTTAAATCAATCCTTTAGATGCAATATTATTTTTAAAATCTAATTTGATTTCAAGAAATTGCTTCTAAAGTTCTAAAATTTTTTTTAGTTTTAGCTCTGTAAAATTAATAATGCATCGTTTTACTCGTATAAATCACAAAGAAAAAAACCCAGGCGCATAACTACTGTATAAGCAAACATGGTTAAAGTCTTTTTTTTTTTAATTTATTTATTGAAAATGTTAAATCAAAAACAAAACTTGTTATTAATTCTCTCTAAACGAATTTTGTTAACATTATTATGATTATAATTAGTTTAAAAAAAAATCGTTAAGAATCTTCGCAATGAAAAACATAAACGGTGGTTGGATTATCATTCTCTTCGGTGAGCATGGGCAGAGCGATTTCTTCCCCGTCGATATCGGGTTGCTGAACGCAAATGTAAGCGTCGGGTGGAATAATAATAGTAGTTCCATCGTTCTTGGAGCCTTGGCTATCATCGTCGTCTTCCATCACCACCGTCAAAGTTCCTTCTTCTCCCATTTCTTGCTCTTGTTCTTCTCTTTCCGACTCACTCTCGCCGCCCATTTTGTCCTCTTTCTCCTCCTCCACTTCCTCCTCTACCCCGATTTCGTACTCTTTCAAATACGACATAGCCACCGTTTCTTCCGTTTCGAAACCGATACTCGCCGCCGTTTTCTTAATAATCGACACTTGATTTTTCCCCCCTTTCACTTTTTTCCCTCCGTTCAACTCCGCTAATTTATTTCGTTTTCCTTTCATTCTCACTTCGCTCATTTGTTTTTGCTTCTCACTATTTTTCAATTCCATGTCTTCCTTCAGCTTTTCCACCGTTAAATTCTCGTCTTTTCTCGTCGAAACTTTAGCTAAAAATTCTTCGGCGATATCTTTGCCCTTTTTTTGAATTTCTTGAGCTTCGACACTTTCCAGCCCTAATTTAGCCGGTTCTTTGGGTTTCGGTCCGTTGATAGTCCTGAAAGAAAAATCAACCACTCCGTGCACCAATTTCACGTGTTTGTTAATATTTCCTTTCACGTTGCACGTGTATTCGCAATGCATGCAGGCGAACGGTTTTTCTCCCGTATGAATCACGCTGTGACGTTTCAAGTGGAACCGCGTCTGAAATCGTCGACCGCATTCGCCGCAGATAAACGCGCCTTCTTTATGAATTCGAAGATGCGCCGCCACTTGCGACTGACTCTTGAAATTCTTACCGCATTCTCGACAACTGTGAGGCCGCTCGCCGGTGTGCGTTCGCAAATGAGCGATAAACGTTCCTCTCTGTTTGATGAACTCGTGGCAGATCGGGCACTGAATATACTCTTTATTCGAGTGTTTGACGATCATGTGGCGCTTCAAATTATCGGGACGATGAGTGGTAAAGGTGCATAACTCGCAACTGAAGATCCCCGTACGCTCGTGAACGTGCCTTAAATGGTCTTTCAGAGACGTGTCCGTGAAGAAACATTTCCCGCAGAATTCGCACGAGTAATTCTTTTCGCCGGTGTGACGAGCTACGTGCCGCATCATGTCCACTTTGGCGATGCTTTTGTAACTGCAATAATCGCAGTAGAATTGAAATTTACCTTCGTGACGTTTGATGTGAATATCTAAATAGAAATGAAAAAAACCTTTTTTTAGTTTCAGTTTTTGATGCAGGAAATTCGAGTTAGTAATTATTATTACTCAATGCTCCGCGCTGGGTAAATGTTTTTTCACAGATGTGACATTGGTGGGGCTTTTCACCGGTGTGAACTCGCATGTGGACGACGACCAAGGAACGAGAGTGAAATTTTCGATTACAAACTGTACAACCGTAAACTGTTCTCTGTCCTCTGATGCGCCTTAAATCTATGAAAAAAAAGTAGTTGTAAGTTAATTATTGACATTTTTGAATAGTACTAGTAAATGTCGTCAATGAAATGCTTTTTCATTTTATTGATTATTGTAATTAATAACTGATTAACCACACCAGAAAAAAAGGAAAAGAAGAGTAAAATTCTCTAATGTTACTAATGTATTTTACTCTACTATTAGCATTAATTACAGTAATGATGTAAAGTTGGCCAGTTTACCATTTTTATCTCCCGAATCTTTATTAGCCAAATTATGTTGTAGTATTTCATTAGGTTTCAAGCCAGTTGGAATTTTAAAAATGGTGAAAGGAATATTATCTTCATCGTCTTCGTCATCTTTTTTCTCTAATGGCTCCTCATCGCTTTTCATATCTTCCGTTCCATCGTCTTTAAGAGTGGTAGAAGTATACTTGACTACGATCGATTCACTACCCGCAATTTCAACCTCGCCGTCCAAAAATCTCTTCGGAACCCGCCTTTTTCTTTTGGATCTGGGCGAATCGGGCGTTAAATCATTTTCGATTTTCTTAAAACCGACAACTTTCTTGATCACGTTAGGCACATCCGCGTTTTCAACATTGTCCTGCGATTTCCCATCCTTCTTCTCGCCGATTTTAAATTTATTGAAAGATTTTTTAATTTTAGTTTTAACGGTTGCAGAGCTAACTTCGGAGGTTTCGCCCGAGGCTTCGCTGTAACAATGGACGATTTTAATACCGTCGGTTTCGCACAACTTAATAAACTCTTCTTCGACGGCTTCTTTCGATTCTTCAACCTTATATAAAAATAAAAAAAAAATTAATAAATTTTCGAACGAGAAATTGACGCCAATAAAATAATCGCCAACCAAGTCGTCCTCATTTTCCTTAGCATTTTTCGATTTCCTTTTCGTTCCAGCGCGTTTATTTCTATAAATAAACCAACTTTATTATTGAGTTTTTAAATCTATCATTAATAAGTTTTGTTTATAAAGTTGTAATTACGTTTTTTTCGGTGGTCCCAGACGATCTTGGATTTTCTTAATCGCAGCTCCTCTTAAAGAAACGGGCAGCGAATCGATAACAGATAATAAATCTTCCACCTATTAAATATTAAAACGATTGTAATTGAAGGTTGGTGAAAACTTTTTCGTAAAAACTTTTTTTTTTTTGGCAACTTATTTCAAATGTATGAGCCCATATCAAAATAATAATACAGTATTATTTAGTATGCTTATTATGGCACGCTACGTTCTACTCAATGGTAACTTGCCTGCTTCAACATCTGGTCGCTTTCCATCTTGGCTTTCTTCTAGTCGAGCATTTCAGTAAACCACTCAAAAAATACGTCCGACTGCATGCTTTTAGCACCGGAGAACAATTTTTTAATACAAATTTACCGAGTTCTTGCCAAAATACTCAACGAATGCGTTAGCAAAAAAAATAATTTAATGGAAAAAAAAAAAATAATGAGCCTCGCATTGGCTCATATTCTTTGTGACGTCATGAATCGACTAACGAACTTTAACGTAACAGCTTTCAAAAGCCACATTTAACGTAAACAAGAACGGGAAAATATTATTTTATAAAAATATCATGTTGAATAAACGTTATTGCGATATTAATAATTTGTTTAGTTGCAATTTTGGTATTTATAAATGTTTATGACGTCAAACGTACGCTCGCGTAGGCTAAATGTATGGCCACACGCAAAGGGTTTTCTCGCTCAAAGCCTGTTAAATTCTTTGTTTAGTTAATTGTTTGCTCATTGCGTGACGTATTGCGCGTAGAAGTGATTTTGAACCAGTCAAAAATAGCACGTTTTTTTAAAATTTTCGCTGGATGGTGCCATTTTTTTGCATCGTATTTCATCATGTTGCAAATTAAAGAACATAAACTTAAGTAAGCAATGAATTAATTAAATATAAAACGTTTACATGAAATTATAAATCGCAAGCGTTTGCATTTGTTGTGTATATGTATATTATTATTATGTAGTTTTTATTGAACGCGTCTGCCTCTGTAGCTCGATCAGCGCGTTGATCTTGAAAGCTTAAAACATTGTTTTCATTTTTTTATGTAGACCTAATTAAGTAAAGGGAGTTATGGCAGGATTTTTAAATCGATCCGTGTCGCTCATGATGGATTCAGGCCCGAGTATAACGAATGGCAACGGCGGCGGAGAGTCGCCCACGGCTGTAGCTGCGTCTTCGCCCCTCAAGGTTTTCGTCCTCGCCAAGAAAAAAATCAACCAAATTTTTGGAATGATCGGAGATTACGTTAACGAAAGCAATATATTTTTAAATAGTAATCGCATAATATATATACAGTATATATTTTTTACAATTACATGTACAGTATTAATATTATTTTAATTACATTTAAATAGCTGTACCCGATGACACCAACGTTATAAGCGTTGAGCAAAAGAAAGAAGTGGACAGTTATAAAGCCAAAATTATTGGGATTAGTGAAGTTTTAGCTAGGGATCATATGAAGGTTGCATTTTTTGGAAGGTTCGATTTCTTTATTATATATTTTACATGTATTTGCATATTTAATGCGCCGTTGATGATTTAGAACGAGCAATGGAAAAAGTTCCGTTATCAACGCTATGTTACAGGAAAAAATTTTACCCAGTGGTATTGGTCACACGACGAATTGTTTTCTACAAGTTGAAGGTTCAGAAACAGGGGATTCTTATTTAATGACCGACGATTCCAATGAAAAGAAGAATGTTGAGGTTTATATTCGTTTGATGATTTTAAGAGTCTTAACGATTATTTTGAAATTTTATGCGACTGTTTTTTTTTTGTAAATAGTCTGTTGGACAACTAGCTCATGCTTTATGCTCCGATAAATTAAGTGAAAGTGCTCTGGTTCGAATATTTTGGCCCAAAGAAAAATGTCCATTGCTGCGTGACGACGTGGTTCTAGTAGATAGGTAAATAAATAGCCGTACAATTTTCTTCTCGATTTAAAATTATTTATTTTGTATAAAGCCCCGGCATTGACGTGTCTCCTAATCTTGACGAATGGATCGACCGACATTGCTTAGATGCCGACGTATTCGTTTTAGTCGCGAATGCTGAATCTACTCTAATGGTTACGGTGGGTATCATTTTGGTTTGCAATAAAAGTTCGGTATTTGAAGCTTTTAATTTTTTTTTAGGAGAAGAATTTTTTTCATAAAGTCAGCGAAAGGTTATCCAAACCAAACATTTTTATTTTAAATAACCGATGGGATGCTTCAGCATCTGAACCTGAATTTTTAGAACAAGTGAGAATTAGTTTTTAATATTTTAATTTTAAAGTTGTAAGAAAGCTATTTACATGATGCTAAATTTTTAGTTTCGCTTATTTATTAGTTTCGGTTATTAAATTTTAATATTTTTTAAACTTTTATTACGCTTTCTTAAAAATGTAAGGAAACTCATCTAAAGGTAAAGAATTATGGATATTGTGCTATCGAAACCATTAGATTATTCAATACATTTGTTTTTTTTTATTTTTATAAATTGAAAATAATTGAGAGTATTTTAATTTAGGTAAGGAAACAGCATTTAGATCGCAACATTGCCTTTTTAGTTGATGAGCTAAATGTGGTATCGAGACAATTAGCGGAAGATCGGGTATTTTTTGTATCTGCTAAGGAAGTTTTACAGTCTCGATTGGTTGCTCAGAAAAAAATTAGTCAACAAGGTGCTTTTTCCAAGTATTTTTTAACGTTATTTATTTTTTAAAGCCTGTTACATTAATTTCAGGAATTCATTTGGCAGAAGGTTTTCAAAGCAGATATTTTGAATTCAAAGAGTTTGAAAGAAAGTTTGAAGTGAGTTTTGAAGAATTTATTTTCAAAATAATACAAATATGAGCTTTTATATGGTGTTTTTAAATATGTTATTAGGAGTGCATTTCAAAATCGGCCGTAAAAACAAAATTTGAACAGCACACTGTTCGTGGAAAGGCTATAGCTAATGGCGTCCGGCTTGTAATGGAAAAAATTCTCGATCAAGCTCAAAGAATGAAGTAATTTTTTTAAATGTTACTGTTATTTGCGAATGTTTTAATATATGAATGACACATAGGTCTGAACGAATCGATCAACGCAATGAACACTTTGATAAGCTTGATTTTACGGAAAAACAGCTTGGTTTATTAACTTTAGAAATGAAAGATCGAATAACTCAAATGGTGGAAGAAGTCGAACAAAAAGTAAAAACGTTTTTTTAAGTAACATTTATTTCGAAATCTTATTAAATTTTTTTTTTTTTTCAAATTAATTTAGGTCGCTACAACTCTGAGCGAAGAAATTCGAAGATTATCGGTTTTAGTGGATGATTTTAATAGTCCATTTCATCCTGACGAACTGGTTATGAACGTTTATAAAAAAGTAAGTTGATTAATTATTAGCGAATGAAATTTTATGAGATATAAAACTAAAGCCGGGCGACATTTCTTAATTGATTGTAATCTTTTTAATTACACCGTTGCTCGGCTTTTGTATTGTCAAAAGGTTTTTATGACAATTTCGAATTGGTCGCCGGTAAGTAGTTTATACAAGTTTATTGATTAAACTAGTTTCAGTTTATATTTTGCTCCAAGTTTTTAACTATGTGATGTATCGATTTAGGAGCTTCACGGTCATGTCGAACAAGGTTTAGGAAGCAACCTAAGAGCTAGGCTTTCATCCACTTTAGCAATGTCTATGGAATCGACGCAGCGAGAAATGATAGGTATATTTTTTAAATTTTATAAAAGTAATTATTGAAATTAATTTTAAATTTATTAGATCGAATGGGGCAAATATTGCCTTTGGAACGAAAACCGCAAGTGTTGAATGTGTTGCCTCGACGCGAGTTTGAAGTACTTTATCGTCTCAATTGCGATAATTTATGCGCTGATTTTCGAGGAGACATAGATTTCAAGTTCTCGTTAGGTTTGGTCAACTTGATGAATCGATTTTTTGGAAGAAACAATAAGCGTGCAGTCGGTGGAGCCAACGATAGTGTATAATAATTTTTTTTGTTTTCATATTTGCAAGTAAAATGGTTAATTTCCAGCAATTAATTTTTTTAGATCCCACCTTCAATTCCATTAACACCGATGACTCCTTCAGTTGATCACCGATCTATTTTTCCATCAAACGAGGATCTTTCTTTGATTTCTCGTTTCGCCTTAGCTTCCGTTTCATCACAAGGCGCGGTGGGAGTAGTGTTAGTTAGTGGGGTTGTAAGTACTTTTTGAATGTTAAAACTATTCTTAAACTGTTCCCATTTATTATAAACGTAAAATTATTCAATTTAGCTCGTTAAGGCAATTGGCTGGAAGGTTATAGCTATTACCGGCAGCATTTATGGACTACTTTATATGTACGAAAGATTAACATGGACTAACAAAGCTAAAGAAAGATCGTTTAAACAACAATACGTCGATCATGCTACAAGAAAGTTGAGATTGATTGTTGACTTAACAAGTGCCAACTGCAGTCATCAAGTTCAACAGTTCGATTTTCAATTAAAGTTTTTTTTAACACAGATATGCAATACATAATTGTTATTATTTAGAGAGCTCTCTAGCACATTTGCTCGGCTTTGCCACTTAGTAGACGAGGCTAAAGTTGACATGGAAGGCGAAATTTACACCTTGGAAAAAGAAATTGGGCAGTTAGAAGAGATAGTCAATGCTTCGAAAATTCTCAAGTGAGAAAAACAAATTATTAAATTCCAGAATTAATAAATATATATATTTTTTTTTTTTTGGTTTTTTCTAGAAATAAGGCTGGTTACCTTGTTAGTCAGTTAGACACATTTATTCAGCAGTATTTACAACATCAAGAATAATTGAATTTAAAAATTTTTAGTTCCTTTATGTTACGACAATTATTTTTAATTTTTGTTTAGATTTACTCAGAGTAGTAAATTAATTATACCGATTTATTCTTTATTTAAGTTACACAATTATTTTTATGTTAAAAATTTACTCGAGAGTAGTAAATGATTAACAATTTATTATTTAATTTTTGTGTTGTAGATAAATTTATTTGCACCGAGAGTGCACTTATGTTTAAACAAAATAAAAATAAAAAATTATCGAATAATTATGCCTTTTGTTTTACTGTTTTGAGTTTAATGAATACAATTAATATTTTGATTTTTTTTTAATACAGTATTTAAAATACAGTAAGGTAACGTATAACATGAGCGCTAATATTTGAAGGGTGGAAATAATTCACGAGATATGAAATTGCATTAAATTTTAATTGTTAAATGCAAAATTTTGATTCTAGCGATGTATTTTATTAATATTATACAATAAATTTCGGCCAAAAGTGGATTTGACTCATGAGGTTTTTGATATCATCGTTTCAATAAGTTTTGGTGCAGAATTTAGACGCTAGGGGTGCGAGGGTATAAATACCTCCACTAGTTTCGCATTTCCGCATAAACTTCCGGATTCCGTAGTGTACAACGTGGACGGTGTTTACGCATGCGTTGCAGCTTCAGAGTATCTTTTTCCGGGACGTTAGAGCGTGTGAGTATGCGGAGTTTTAAATATATTTTTTTAATAATAATTATCCACGTAAGTTTCCCAATTTTTATAAAAGCTAAATCATTAATAGACGGTATATCGAAATATACCATCTTTTTAGTCAAAATGAATCGGGCAATAGTTAAAATGTGCGGGATAATTTTGGTTGAAGTGTCGCTGAGCCATTCTCCGGCTTTCTTTACGCCATATTGACTTGTCTCCTTTCCCCATTTTTAACGCGTGATTTTGGCCATTTGAAATTTGTAATCGAAAGTTTCGCAAGTTTGCAAACTTTATCGACGATATCGGCGTAATTTTTGTTTCAAATTTACGCCGGTGTCGGATTGCCGATCACGTGCTATAATTAAGAAAGGTTAGGCCTAACGTCACGCGAGTGCACATGTTAGATTAGGCTTAAAAACTCAGATTTTGTACTTGAACTTGTAGCCTAGTTTTCGCAGCAAAAAATTACGAGCGCGTGTTTAATGTCAAGGGATAAAATCTTGGAATCGACGTTGAATTTTTTTTTTAAATGTTTTTATTTTCTTTTCAGTGAACACAATAACTCGACACAGAAATCACAATGGCAGACGTTAATATTGATGACGAACAATTCGTTGCTGGAGATTCTGGTGCTTCTGCCACTTTCCCCCAACAGTGCTCATCTCTCCGCAAAAACGGATTTGTCATGTTAAAAGCTCGCCCATGTAAAATTGTAGAAATGTCGACTTCAAAAACCGGCAAACACGGTCACGCTAAGGTAAAAATTAAAAAAAAAAAATTGACAATAGGAGGATTTTTTTGCTGTCATTTTTTTTTTTTTTTTGGGAACAATTTTTATCATCAAAAAATTTTTTTTAAACAGGTTCACTTGGTTGGTTTGGATATATTCTCAAATAAAAAATATGAAGATATCTGCCCTTCAACCCACAATATGGACGTGCCTTTCGTTAAGCGGGAAGATTTCCAAGTAATTATTATATTTTTAGGAAGATTTTAATCGAGGAGCTTGCAGCAATATAAGCGTCAACACCATTTTTGGCTTATTTTTACCACCTGGGAAAAAAAGACATCATTTTTATAGCTTAAACAAATTTGTTTGTATTTGTCATGTTATTAACTCGTAAATGAGTTTAAATTTTATAGCTGCTTCGTTTTTGGAATCCAAATTCGATTATATAATGCTGTTTTGTGGAGCTCATACATGCAGCAAATGCCAGTTTTTTCTGCTAACGTAAAATGGAACTGGAAAGTAAATTGAATTCCCTAACAGACCATGGTAATGGCTTTTGACGAGTTTTTTAAAAATAAAAGATGCAAGTGCAGCCACCTGAAAACCAAAACTTACATGAATGCTTCAATGCACCAGTCGATAGAATTTTTATCTATAAAGTAACTTCCATTCAAGAAAATGGGTGTCCGCTTATTGCTTCAAGCTCTTCGTTATTTTTAATAAGTAAATGTATTATTTCTTAATTTATTACGTTTGTTTTCATTTTTAGCTGTGCGCGATTAGTGACGATAGTTACTTGTCTCTAATGGGTGATAACGGAGATGTTCGAGATGATTTGAAAGTACCAGACGGAGAACTTGGACAAAAGATTCGTAGTGAATACGAGGGCGGTAATGATATTCTGGTAAGTTGTTTTTTTCAGTTTGAGTTTTCGTGTGAGTTTTTGGTTTGATTAAGCCGTTTTATTTATTTTTGTAGTGCACCGTTTTGAAAGCTTGCGGCGAAGAGTGTGTAATTGCTTTTAAGAATAACACCACCGGAGATAAATCTTAAAGAGTAAGCCCATCTTGAATGCACTCGCCTCTGAAGTGGAAAAAAAAAAAAATAAATTTCTGAAAATATATTACTAGCTACTTGACTTTGACTATTGTTTTCTTGTATTCTTCGAAAATTTTCGAGAATGATTCGGAATATCCTCCAACGCTGTGTTAATATTTTATCTTTTTTTTATTTTTTTTTATTTTTGGCAGTTATGTTTTTTTTTTCATCCCCCAAAAAAAGTTTAAATCAAAACTTTTCAAAGAATAATAATACTTAATTAATTTAAAAAAAAAAAAATTTTAATTCTTGATTACTTTTTATTTTCGTTTTTAAAAAAATTTTATTCTAACAAGAAGTAAAAAGCAAAAAAAAAATACTTTTGCTCGATGAAGAAGCATTATAGCGCGGTTTTCATTCCAAAATGAAATTTTATTTTGCGTTTAACTTGTATCGTGATGTAATTTTTTCGATTTTTGAAGTCATGGGCAGAGTATATGCAGAGATGGGTTATTGCTACATAAAAAAAAAAAGAGTGTAACTAAAAAAACCCTTATCGTCTTAATTTTTTTTTTTTTTTTTAAAGAAAAAAAGTTTTTTAATTAATATGTTCTCTATGTTTTAGAAACCACGTTCGGTAAGCTTTAATCGAATTGTGATCGCTTAAAACGAATTTAATAATATTAACGTTTTATTACGAGTAAAATGTGAATAAGTTAAATTGACAGGAACAAAAAAAAAATTTTTTGATTTCTAAAGTCGCATGTTGTTTTGCGCAAATTGTTAAATTTTTTTGCATTAATATTGTCGGAATTCTGACAACCAAAAAATGGAAAAAAAAAAAAGTCTTGGTGAAGGTTAATTCAAGAATTTTGATCAATCCTGTTGTTTGTTTAAAATTTCAATAAAGTGCATATGTGGGGAAAATTACAAATTTTAAATCTCTTTTGTTATTAAAATACGCTCGAATTAATTATATAAAACAAAATATTAAAATCGGAAATGCGTTTTTAGCATTATTTTTTTTTTCTGTCAGTACAGCGGGCATCACCTTGAGAACCATGCTACGGCGTTTATTCAAACTTATTTATATTAGCATAAAATTATCAAATCTTCTTAAATCATAAAATTAACTTCTATTTTTTAATATTATTTATGATTACGAAGCAAAAAAAATTTGAAAAAGTTTTAATTATTAACGCTAGGTATTTGTCATCGCTGAATTATGAATCACCTTTTCGAGAAAGCTGAAAGGGCACGTGGCATTCGGTGGCATGCGCGTCGTAGAAAGTGCGTGCGGAAAGAGTACAAAGGAAGATCCGAAGGTGAAACACCGGAGTAAGGAAGAGGGAGACGAATAACATCTTTACCACCATCTAACATCATGCCTGACCCGGAAAAGCAGCCCGAACAGCAAGAGGCTGTATTGAAGAAAAAGGTTATCGGTAAGAAAAGAGCCAAATTTAAGTTAATAACGCCGAATTTTTTTGGAATAATTTCACCCAGGGGTGAGAAGTGAATGCGAGGAGGGGGGTTTTTTTTTCGGCATGGCGTCTTTGTTCTCGATAGAACGAGAGCTGAAACTCGTGCTCGCTCGTAGTTCGTGATCGATCGTGACATGCCCGTCACAAAAGGATAGTTATCTAATCGATAGTTCAGGGTCGTGAGTAATAGGATATGATGGACGTTTACTAATTTTACCGAATGATTTTTTTTTTATTTTATTTTTATTAAATCTTGAATTTATTTTTCTACACCGCTGGGCTAAAGAACCGATAAAAATGGCGGAGACGTACGATTTTGACCTAACGCATGCGCGGTGTAGCGATTTTGTTAGCCTAGGTCGTGACCAAAAAGACTTTTACCACATGTGTACGTCTTCTTTTCAAATTATTGTTCCGTAGTTGTATTTACATTTTGGTACCTGGATTTTACGAGTATAATAAGCCTTCTAGGATTGTTTACATTTTTCTGAAACGCAATAAAAAAATTTGCTGATTTTTTATTTTATTTTTCACAAAAAACAAAAATTCTATTTTTCGTTCGAAATGTCACGAGTTCTTTCATCGAGAATTTTATTGCGCGTGGTAAAATTACTAGCAATAAAAAAGAAGTTTCGAAAGTTATTAATTATCATTATTTTTTTAATTTCACTTTTTAGCAACCAAAGTGACCGGGACTGTGAAATGGTTCAACGTTAAAAGCGGTTACGGCTTTATAAATAGGTATTAAAAATAATTTAAAAAATTGCTTTTTAAATTTGTATTGCCTACGCATTTTTGAGAAATTGTGTCAGAAATGTATTCATGTCTGCGCATAAAAAAACGAGAAAGAAGAAAAAATTTTTTTTCCGTTTATATAGAAGAAAAATAGTGAAAACTATAAATAGTCGAGATGGATTCTACCATTTGCATGGTCTGGGTTGAACGCTTCGATAGACCCAAAATAAAAATTAACCTTTGCCCCGGTCGAATATGATTCTGACACTCAAAAGTTTTATCAGCAGGTTTTTGGTATTGATTTCGTTATTTTATTTTTTTTTTTTTTAGGAATGACACCAAAGAAGACGTGTTTGTCCATCAGGTAAATACATAACTTATAAATTAATAACTCATAAATTAAGATTTCATTTTTTTTTTGTGGCGTAATTTAGACTGCAATTGTGAAGAACAACCCGAAAAAGTATGTAAGAAGCGTGGGAGATGGCGAAGTCGTGGAGTTTGACGTCGTCGTCGGTAAAAAGGTACTTGAAAAGTTTTAATTTAAACTCCCAAAAATTTTTTCTGAAAATCAAATTGAAGGGCTTGCAGAAATAACTCGCATTTTTAACTTTCAGTAAAAAAAATGTACAATCTAGTACTGGAGTTTAATTTAATATGTTATTCAACAAAATGAATGGTATTTTGTTTATAGTAAGTTTAATTGAAAGACAAGAATAATTCTCACATGTGAGTTTAGGGAAAATAATAAACTTTGCTGTACAATTTTGGGTTATTATTTAGCATTTCAAAATTTATATTTCTTCATAGTAGCTACATATCCATGCTAATTTCAGTAAAATCATCTATGAATTAATGGAAATTCAGTGGGAACAACAATTAAATTAGCTAGCTTAAAGTTAGAAAAAAACTATGCTCTCTAAAAACTTTGCTTATTTCTGCTAGTCTTTGAATTTTTAGTCGCTAATTTTAAAAATCGAAATGTTCAAAAATTACCGTGTCTGCGTTTTTTAAAAAGTTGAAATTTTGGAGGTTTAGCTTAATTATTGAAAGAATGGTATTAATCTTCTGAATGATGCTTGAAATAGGGAAATGAGGCTGCCAATGTGAGCGGTCCAGAAGGAGTGCCGGTTCAAGGAAGCCGTTATGCGGCAGATCGTCGCAGTCGCTTTGGCCAGCGATTTTACGGACGTCGTCGGCCAAGACCGAGGGGAAGACCCGTAAGTTCTTAAATGGAAATTTGAAATGACGGTACATGTACTGAGGTTGTTTGTGAAAACCGTTTTAGAACAGCGAAGGTGGGGAAGGGTCAGGCGACCAAAGTGGTGGCGAAGGACCACCGGAGGAGGAGAACGACAGGGATCGGGAGGAGCGTGGTCAAAGGAGACCACGTCGGCCGTTCTACCGTCGTTACTATCGTCGCCCGTCTGGTCAGAGAAACAACAGCCAAGGAGATCAACAATCTGGCCAAGAGGGTGAGAACGAAGGCAAAGTTGGAAATAACGAGGGGGGGAATCAAGGTGAACGTGGCGAACGCTCCACTCGTTCTCGATATTATCGAGGATATTATCGCGGACCAGGACAACGCAGACCACGTCCGACTCAAGATGGGAAGGAGAGTGGAACTGATAACGAAGCCAATAAAGTAAGCTTTTTTTTTTTGTTTTTCTTGTCGAAGTATTATAATGAAATGATTTATGATAATGTTTTGGGTGATTAGTTTTTAATTTTTCTTCTTTGGAAAGTTGGACAAACTTTCTGTTATTTTTTTTGCACGAACGAACCTTAACGATCCGTTTTAATTGGCTGAGTATTGAATATTTTTATTTTATTTTGTTAGGAGAATGAAGGAGGGCAGCAACGTCGTCCACGACGTCGTTTTGGGCGACAGACTCGTCCACGTAATAAGGAACAGGATTCTCATGGTAAGAAGAACGTTGATGATGATGGAACTAAAGAAATAACCTCCGAGGTGAGGAACTGTACGTATCATATCCCAAAAAAAAAAAAAAAGTTTTATTTATTTTTTCTAATTTATATAATTTAAAACCCAGTTTTTATTTGCTTTTATTGATTATTTATGAGCCGTTATATTTTTATTCGAAAGTCTATTTGTTGTGCAGTTCCTACGCTAAGGCTGGTTAATTTTGATTTTCCGCTTGTGTGTGTTGTGTTTATGGTATTATTTTTACGTGAATGTAGTTGGCGATTTCTTTTTTTTTTTTTTTTTTTCACTTTTATTTTTATCTCATAATATTGTTTTGGATTTTTCGTGATGGTTGTAGGGGCTGGAACAGGAGATGGGACCGAAGCCCGTGAAGATCATGGAGAGGTCGTGGAATCGTGTTAGTGGAGGAAGCGATTTTGGCAGCGATGACGAGATGTGAGAGAACATTTTACACCGTCCTCTCACTTTCCTCTGTCTTGTCTTTTTTTGTCTATCCAAATCCCCCTCCTCCTCCATTTCTACATTTAAATAAAAATCGCAGAAGTGCCATCACCTCCTTTGAACCTAAAAAAAAAAAAAACCGACAACAACAAAATTTGAAAAAGCGAAAACAAATTTGCATCGAGTCACTTTAGAAATGATATTAGATTGTTCCAAAAAAAACTTGTTTGTTCAGGGTAAGTTTTTCTTTTTGCTTTTTACAATTCACAATTTCATGTTAAATGACGTTTTAGGATTCAGTTTTCTGTTTTTTTATTTATTTTTTTTTTATTTTTTTTCTTTTGAAAAAAAAAAAAAAGTTCAAATTATTTCTAGATTTTGAAATTTATAGAAGTTTATCGTAATTATTTTTTGAGTGATGTCGTTTAGCGACTATTTAAAAAAAAAAAAAAAAAGCCTAGAGACTAAGAAAAAAAAAATGGATTTATTTTTTTCTTAAAAAATTTTTTTTTTTAAATTGAGGTGTTTTTTTTTTACTGTTATTCTTGCCGATTAATTTGGTTTTTGAATTGTAATTAGTAAGCCCTTCATATTTAATACACTGTTTTTCCACTTTCCCCAAAATCAATTTTTGAGCGCTCGCGTTTTTTTAGCGCTCTAACGTGTTTATCATTCTTTTTCTACGATTAAAGAAAACGAATCGTCATTTTCTCAAAAAAATAAAAAAAAAAAATAAAACTTAGTAGCGTTTGTAAAAATTCTTAAATTTGTTACACACGAAGTTGAATAAGTAATATTTGAAACGACGGTGATACCAGTTTGTATAAGCATGTGCATTTCCAATAAACTTTCCAAAACAACACCGATTGTTATTTACTGTATCTGCGATGACGTAACGATTAGATTTATCTTTGTTCAGCGATAAAAATCCTTTCCAACAATAATTATAATGTTCGTACATTATTATGTTTTGTTGACGAGGAAATGGAGACGGAAATTAATCAAGAGGTTTTTATGACATATTGTTTTTTTTTTTAAAGGTGATAGTGTTTTAATTCGAATTTTAAGGATTTTTATGTTGAAAACGCCACAGCTTGTGATGACGAGGAAGAAGAAAAAACAAATCCAGCTGTTAGGAAAACATTGAATGATTTAATAAGCGATGTTGGAAAGTTTTCGCTTTGTGGATTGTGTAGTTCGCTTTTGGCAGAGTTATACGGCGAACAGTCTAGGTGTGGATTTTGTAATAATTATGATAATATTGATTTGCCATATGAATCACGTAATTAAATTTCAAAGACTGTGTATGTTTTAAAAATCGCATGTGACAGACAGTTTTTAATTTCACAATAATTTAAAAACTATTATTGTGCAATTTTAAGAATTTATATATATATATTTTTTTTATAATTGATATTTTCAAACAGGAATTTCTGTTTAACTTACATTAAAAATTTGGTGGCTCATCTAAATCTTCCAGAAAATGTAAATGTTGAAAATTTATTTTCTGTTTTAAAAAGTGTGTTTAATTTTTAATTACCGGGTATTAGTTAAATTGCACTTTTGAAGCAATAATAACCGAAGATTCCGGCGGTTCACTCGACATTTTCGCTCCTTCCGTGGTCAAAGACTGTTGTGAGGATCCGACTTTGATTCTTCAGGAATTAGTTTACTTTTCTATTAAAGATGGTTCATATTTTTATAAACTAATTGCTGTTCAAAAGAATTATTATTTAATGGTATTTTTATTTGATAGGTATCTACGATGCTCGGTCGAGAATCTTGATTTACAGCGTGGCGTCTTTTCTTCAAGTCAGTGGAGAGGATCTCGAAGAATATGAAGAAGGAGCTCTTTCCTGTTTGAAACAAGAAATCAACACTATTACAGAGTAAAACGATTGAACCTCGAATTTATGATAAAAAGTTATTTCTCGCTTAACGTAAAATTTTTCAGAGAACAAGAGGCGGCTAATAAACAGAAAGCTCGGAAAAAGAAAATTCGAAGACGAATTTTAATCGCCGCCGCTTCTATCGGAGGAGGAGTGTTAATTGGTCTCACGGGAGGGCTCGCCGTGCCTTTGTTGGCCACGGGTGCAGCCGCTATCGTCGGCGGAGCGTCCGCGGCGGTGATAGGTTCCGTGGCCGGAACGGCGATTATCGGTTCTCTTTTCGGCGTAGCCGGAGCCGGACTTACGGGAATGAAGATGAAAAAGCGCGTGGGAGAAGTGGAAGAATTCATGTTTGAAGATTTGACCGAAGGAAATGAACTCCACCTAACTATCGCTATCTCCGGGTGGCTCAAAGACGACACTCCCAGCGCTTTTCGAGCTCCGTGGGAAAGTTTATATTTATCGAGAGAGCAATACTGTCTACGATACGAGAGCAAATATTTACTAGATTTAGGATCCGCTTTGGATCATATGGCAACTACGGCGTTAACCATGGTGGCGGCTGAAGCTCTCAAAACTACAGTTTTAGCAGGTAAAAGGAATTTTTAACTTATTTACTATTTTAAGTCGAAGGTGTAGAAGTACTGTAGTTGAAAGTGAACCGTTTTAAATCGGAATACTCGTCTAAACATTTAAAAGTTTTGATAGTAATTCAAATGTTTTCTCCGAAGGTCTTTTGGCTGCTTTGGCCGCTCCAGCTGTAATATTGCAATTGGCTTCAATAATTGATAACCCATGGTGCGTGTGTATCAAGCGTTCAGCCGAAGTTGGACAAGTATTAGCCCAAACTCTGCTGTCCAGGCAGCACGGTATGAGACCCGTCTCACTCATTGGGTACAGTTTCGGTGCTCGAGTCATCTTATGTTGCTTACAAGAAATGCTCAAACAAAAACCGGGTAAGCATTTGGAAACCTAAAATAATAAAAAAAAAAGTTTGGAACTGTAATCGAAGTTTTTAAATTGTTTCTTATTTTTGCAGAAGTTTACGAAGGAATAATTGAGAACGTGATCTTATTAGGAGCTCCTGTTTCTGCGGCCGAAGAAGAATGGGCATCGATTGATAAAGTCGTCCACGGTAAAATTATCAACGGTTATAGCAGGTATATTTGTTTATAAAATAAATTTTATATACAAATTACAAATGTATTTGTTTGCAGCGGCGATTGGATTTTAAAATTTATGTTCAGAGCTTCCGAGGCGAAAA
Source organism: Polydesmus complanatus (assembly GCA_034692225.1). Classification (NCBI taxonomy): domain Eukaryota; kingdom Metazoa; phylum Arthropoda; class Diplopoda; order Polydesmida; family Polydesmidae; genus Polydesmus; species Polydesmus complanatus. The sequence continues at coordinate 34,761 of JAQGAZ010000091.1, forward strand.
TGAATATAGCGGGTCTCCAACCAATTCTTTGGAAAAATCGAAGGTTAACGAACGTGGACCTCTCGGATATCGTAAGAAAAGAAAAACATGTTGTTGTGATATAAATATAATTTTTTTAAATAATTTTAGGTGACCGGTCACCTCGATTACAGTCACAAAATAACGGAAATTTTAAAAGTCTTAGGTATTCGATGTAGGACAAACGTGTGGAAACAGACGACGATGATTAAAAAATCACGACGAAATCTATCGAACGTTAAAGCAACGAAAAAAAGCGATCGAGATAATGTTGTTGTTGTTGATGAATCAGTTCAGGATAAGCTTTTAGATTTAGAGGATGTCTGATGTCAAAAGTGCGGACTCGTCGACCATGATCGAAATGATATGATGACCGGGAACCATCGCCAAACCCAGAAATCTAGGCTCTTCCTCGATCACATCGTCTATTTATTTTTACGAAATTTATTGTATATACGTAGGAATTTATTATGATGTTAACGATAATTTACCGTTTGATTTAAGATACTCGTGACAGGATCCTAAAATAACATTTTTGGCTTGATCCGTGCATAAAAATATCCCAATCAGCAAACGACCGTCCGACATTTCAATTTTCATGTTTTTATTCAACCAACTTTCGAGCTTCAATCTGGCTGGGGATTTGGGCTATAAACAGATAAATTGTTGTCATTAGGATTATACTTAATACCGTAGTTTAATTATTTTAATAAAATGAGCTTTTAATTTTGTTACTAATAATTTTATCAGCGAGTTGAGATTGCCTTACCACTTCTTCACCGTATGAAACGTGCGAATTATTGTCTAGATCTTGAAAACAATACTGATTGTCGTCCATTTTAACTTGAAATACTAAATTACTTATCAAATATTCTTAAATTTATATAAAGTTCATCAAAAATTATTTAATCGTAAACATTTTACCCTTTTTACACTAAATTTTTTTTTTTTGGTCGCCAAAGAAATACGCCGCGCCGCAAAACGCATATAAAAGCCGCTTACAAGAGGGAACTGGTCTACTACAGTTGGTCATGAAGGCCTAGATAAATACTTATTTAAAATATTTCTAATTTCTTTAATAAATTGCAGGTTTATGTAAACTGTATTAATTATTTTTAAGAAAAATTGAGAAAACAATTATTGGATAAAAAATACAGTTCATTAAAACAAAATATTGCAAATTAAAGTTATAACAGCCCTCATGGGCTACTGTAATTACAAAATTGCTTTCCCGCATCAGCTGATTGGTATCAGATATCTCATTTTTACGCACAATTTGAATCGTCTGTCATTTGAAAGCGTAATGTATTTTGCCTCGGTATTTTGCTTTATAAAAATAATTCTAGTAATTATTTTGAGTTAACATTTTAGAAGCGAAAAGATGCAACGCCCGGCGTCAAGATTATTATCTCCAATCGCCAATGCATCGCCTCGTTCTCGCAACAAAACGTATCAAAGTCCACCTGTTTTGAGAATCGGCGGTCGTTTAGCTTGCAATGAAAAGGAAAATAATTCAGCCGGGTCGACACCCTTGGTTAAAAAAGCAATAGCTTATTATAACAGTCCGAAAGCTACACCCAGGTATCAATTTTAAAACTTAATTGCTTTCTATTATTTATAAATTAAAGTATGCGTGTGTGTGTGTTTTTTTAAGGTTGTGTTTAGCAAATTTGGACGTAAACCTAGCAAATGCAGCTGGTCTCTCAAAATTCACGTTTCATTCCGGTGATACAATTAGTGTCGAATCGTGTCAGGGAACCAAAGAATATGTTTCGGATACCAAAGAAGAAAGTAATCAATCGTTTATCGATTTCAATAGTCCGAACAGAGAACAAGTCTTAAACAACGGATTGGATGGATTAAAAATCAAAAGTTCGCAAGTGCTCGGCAAAGGCGGTTTTGGAGTGGTCGTATTAGCTTTAAGAAAAGGTTTTAATTTAATTTGAAGAATTTTAGTAAGCACTACCATGCAGTCGTGTATTAGGTCGAAAAGTAGCGGCGAAAGTGATAACCAAGCGATCCTCACGAAGAAATTCTTGCGAAGCGTCTGTTTTAAGCGAAGAAAATGGATTAGGACTACAACATCCTAATCTCGTACAAATTCTCGAAGTCTTCGGATTTCGCAAATTTCACGCGGTCGTGATGATGGAATATGCGGGAAGTAAGAATTTACATCAAATAATCGATTCCAGCCAATGCATCGATGATCAGCGGAGGATCAGGTTCGTAAAATATTCTGTAAGGTTTGAAAAATACTTAAATTTTTGGGTTTTTTTTTAGTTTTGCGTTCCAAATTGCTCGTGGAACAAGCTGGTGTCATCGTCATTCCATCGCGCATTTAGATATTAAACCATCTAACGTGGTTGTGGACAACAATGATTGGTGCAAACTGGGCGACTTTGGCTGCAGTATCAATCTGAAAAATGTTGGTTGCTATTTTTTTTTAATAATGTTTATCGATCTTAAGGATAACTAACCATTTTGTTTTCCCCCCCACTTATGTAGAAAACGGATGACCAGTATATTGCGGGTGGAACTATCACTCATAGAGCCCCAGAACTGTTGTCATTGAGCTCTAGTCCGAGTGAAAAAGCCGATATTTATTCATTGGCAATCACAATGTGGCAATTGTTATCCAGAAAAGTTCCGTTCGAAGGATTAGATAGCCACACGATCATTTATAAGGTACGCTAGTCAAGTATAAAATTTAATTATTTAAACGGCTGAATGCGTATAAATTTTGATTTTTGTTTATTCGAGGTGGTAGCACAACAAGCTCGTCCGGTTACAAACCTCACTCAATCCGAAAATCAAGCCAAATACGTACAATTATATAGTCAAATGTGGACTCAATGTTTCACGTTAAGACCTTCGATAGATATGGTGATCAAATCTATGAAACCACTTTTTATGAATCGCGTTTAAAATACCTTATTTCGTGTAAATGTTTTTTTTTTTTATTTTTAAAGTTTCTTCGTTACAATAGTTTAATAAACAAAATTTCTTTTTATTGGTTACGAATCGGGCATTTCTCCTCCTGGAATGAGCTAAAAAAAAAAAAAAAAAAGATTGGAACGTTTATAAAAATGCTGGAAGAAAGTTTTTTTTTGACATCTCACCATCGTAATATTGTTTCCATTTAACAATATTTGATCCAATTTAGTAACTCTTCGTCCTTCCGCCGTACTTTCACTAAGGGAAAAAGAATTATTTCATTAATTTTTCTAATTTGAATATTTTTTTTTCTTCTTTAAATTGAAATAGCTTACTATTCTGTAACGTCTTCTAAAACCATGTCTTGTGAGGAAGTTAAGGACAAGTAAAATTAGAACCAACAAAAGAATTTTAACAATAATATTGTTATGAATGACATTTTTTTTTTTAAAAAAAAAGGATACTGACGAAGTCATCAAAGCCTAACAGCGTTCCAACAATTTCTTTATCGCTTTTCATTACGATATGTATCCTCGACCCGATACATTTATCCACCAATTCTAAATTAGATTCCAAAAAAAAAAAAAATGTAAATATTACGTTTTCAATACGTTAAATCAGGCTTTGATGTCTTGAATGAAGTAATTTTAAAAGTTTCCCCGATTGTTATTGTTCACTCACCTAATGGCAAAAGCGTAGAGGGATTTGTCATTGTCGTCATTTTGATTAAATACCTCAACAGCAATCTGAAAAATATAAATTTTAATGGTTCCATTATTAAATAGAATCTGATCTGTGAAATGGAATGGTGACTGTAGCACCACGGATAATGCTGTACATGCAATTGTTATGTTAACCGATGAAATTAATATGTTTATTAGCCTACTTTATTAATTTATTTGCTTTATTATAACCCTATATTATTAAATTCATATGTTTTATTAGAAAAATACTTACACAAATTAAAATATGAAGTTGGGGAAATTTAAATTTATCACTTCTCGTGTGGAGCAAAAAAATTCAGGAATGACGTCACAATTTTGTCAGTGTTGCTTATTTTATTATTTAAAATTTAAATTTTAAAATAATTTATTTAACAATTATTATAAATACATCATAAAAATTTGTAGTATTATTATTTAAAATATATTGTAATTATTTTAATTAATTTTTATTTGGTATAGGAGAAACTTTTTTTGCTTGGCACTCCTGCTCTTTGGAACCAAAAGATGGCGTCCATGTTTGGTCGGATTATTGTCGTGATGGGGTTATAAAAATAAAAAAATGTTGGTGCTTGATAAGAGATAAGGGCCACCGTTTATCATGAGTACCACGGAAACGTCGAGCGATGTTTCCAGCGATAGTGACATTGCTCTGTATTATAAATCAGGTAAGAAAATTAAACGTTTGATTGAATTGTATGTTGATCGATCTCAGCTGTATCTGTCTGGTAGGCTCGTACTCGCTACTGTAGCTCACCCGAGTTCATTGCCCATTAATGCTCACACATCTAGACTAATTTTTTTTTTTACTGTTATTCATAATTTCAGTATTATTTTTAAACTGTCATTAATACGACCAAAAGGGTATTAATTCAAACTTTTGTTTACATTCGAGGCAGGTTTTTCTTAGAATTTGAATGCCTCCTAAAAATAATTCTAGAAAAGCCCTCAAATTTTGCTCGTTCATGTTAGGTCTTCGCGCGTCTGTTCTTGGGATTCTGACTCATTTGGATGTTTATTTACTTACTCAATATATTCTACGAAATGTATATTATTTTTATTAACGGGGGTGTAGTTGATAAAATAAATCTCGATGAAGCTACTTTTATAACATTTATAAACAGTAGGCTACACATCTTTTTTTATTTTATTTATTAAAATTTAATCGCCAGTGTATCCGTTTCTTTTTTCTTCTTTTTGACCTTTTTCGTAGTAATAATAATAAAAAAAAAAATGTATTAAATTAAGTTTTATTACCTCGATTCACTTTATATCATTTCAAGCATGAACATAGTTGTTATTTTTAAAAACAAATTATTTGAGGGAAGAATTATATTTTTTTTTTTTTCTTTTCTTGTCATCTTTGGTAGGAAATATTTCAAAGAAGAGGAAACTCATAGAAAGCTCTTTTTTTAATTAAGAATTAATGTTACTATATACTGTACAGGGTATTAAACTAAACGTTTTAACAAGAACTGGTATTCATTAACAATTTAAATTCGTTTCCGGTGGGTTTCCAATGGAAATTCCAGAATGTAAAAATCGAAATTTAAAGGGGGAAAATTTTTTTTTTTTTTTTTGAGACTTTTGTGGCAAATTATATTAAGTTAGTAGACGTATCTTGATTTATCTAAGGGAAAAGAAAAGTTTTTTTGGTTTTTTAAAAGAAAAGTCCATCTGCTACACGTGTTGAAATTCCACTGTTTAAATGGCACGTGTGTTAAGCTGAGTGATTGACGAGGCAAAGATTTACAAAACTCATGCTAAATATATCAGATACAAGCTTGAGATGTTTTTTTAAAAGGGTTTTTTTTTTTTAGTTTAAGTTGAGTTTTGTAAAAAAAAAAAAAAATTACTTCAAATAACTTTTTTTTTTAATTGAAAACAAAATATAAAAAGTAAATAGATTGTTCGTGGTTTTTAAAGTAAATTTAAGTTTCTGATGATAATTTAAGCTGAGAAATTCTTTAATTACGAAATGTTTTACAGTACAGTATTATTATAAATTTTAATAATTATTTATTGATAATTTTTTTTTAGCGCCGAAAAAAACAGACGGCCTGAGAGCGAGAGATTTGTTACCGCTTTTACATCAAAGAATTGCCATCTTAACTGGTTTGTAATTTATAGATAGATTTTTTTTTATTTTCAAATAAATTTAATGTCTTATGTCATTCTTCAAGGTGGTCATGATCGACGTGGTGGGCCTCTTTTAACATTTCCGTCGAGGACTAGACCCGAAAGACTCGAAACTGATGATTTAAGATGTTTGCTCACATATCTATCGAGCATCCCAAGGTTAAATTTTTTTTAAAAGAATAAAAGATTTGTTTTTAAGTTTTTTTTTTTTTCTTTATTGCAATGTTTATTAAAAATTTTATAGCGAGGATTTGAGGGAATTAGGATTCACTGTGATTATCGATATGCGAGGAACAACTTGGAACACCGTAAAACCAATTCTCAAAGTGTTGCAGGAATGTTTGCCAGAAAATATTCACGTAGCTCACATCATCAAACCAGAAAATTTCTGGCAAAAACAACGGACGAGTTTGGGTAGTTCAAAATATCGATTTGAAGTAAGATTTTTTTTCTAGGGTTGTAGAAAACTAATGAAATGCTAATTTATTAATATTATTATTATTATTATTAATTTTAGACCAATATGATATCTTTGGAATCTTTGTCAAAAAATGTAGAAGCGGATCAATTAACTAGTGATTTAGAAGGCACTTTATATTACGATCACAATCAATGGATTGAAATGCGCTTGGTAAAAAATATAATTAATAATTTCAATATTTTGAATGATTTATTTTTTTAAAAACTTGAATTGTTTTAGGCTTTGGAAGATTTTATATGGAAAGCTTTAGACTTGCTCGATAAATTAGACGGTATTAAGAAAGAAATTAGTCGCAACGATTTTGCTGACGATATTGACGGAGCGGAAAAGATGATGGAAAAACATTACGAGACTAAGAAAAAAGTGGTGAAAGCTCCAGTCGAAGATATCGATTTGGAAGGTCAACGTTTGCTGCAAAAATTAAGTTGCTTGTCGGACACTGGAAGCACTAGCACTTACGATTCCGGTTATTCGGGAAGAGATAGCGCTCACATGTCGACGGGAGGGGCAGAATTTCAAAAGGGTATCAGCCAAGTCATGCGATTGCTGGAAAACGTTCATTCAACGAGGCAACACTTGCAACAACTATGGCAGATTAAAAAAATGAAGTTGGAACAGTGTTTTCAATTGCGACATTTTGAACAGGAGGTTAATAAAATGTTCGAGTGGATTTTTAATAATAAAGAGCTGTTTCTGGTCAATTGCGTCGATATTGGCCAATCATATCAAATGGCCAAAGATTTACAAGAAGAACACAAACATTTTACAATGGCTTCTATGGTAAATTCTATCGTATTGTTTTTAAGTGTGGAATTTTAAATTTTTTTTTTTTTTTTAAATTTTTTAGACCATGTGCACTAACATCAATCGCATCATTACTTCCGCGTCTCGTTTGGCTGATTCTGGTCATTACGCTTCGGCTCATGTTCAAAATGTAGCGACGAAGTTGGATCGTGCTTGGAAAGATTTTGCTGCGGCGTTAGACGAACGGGCTACCGTATTAACTCTTTCTGTCGTATTTCATCAAAGAGCCGAACAGTATGCTAATAATGTTCCTCAATGGACTCAAGCGTGTGAAGCTATCAGTATTCCAGCTGAAGTAACAGCGTTAGAAGATTGTATTCATCATCATCAAGCTGTGTACGAAACCATGTGTCAATCATATACAGATGTAAGCTTTTTTTTTCAAATTTTAATGGAGTTTTTGATTTATAAATTTATTTATCATTGAAATTTAGGTTCATAGCACAAGTAAAAAATTGCTTTATCAATTAGATCATGTTGTTCAAATTTGTAATCATCTTCGCATGGATACTTATCCTAGAAAACACGTAAGTTATATGAAAATATGTCATTGAAATAGTATGAAGATTAAATTAATTTTTCCTCTCACCCGCATTTTAGAAATCGAGAAGCCAAGGAAATTCGAAAATTGTACGTATCATTTATTTTAAAAATAGAATTTTATATTATTCTATCTTTTCTTTTTTCAACATTTATTAAATAATTGTTTAACATTTTAGGTTTCTGGAGATGGCGCTTTATACGAGTCTTCTTCCAGGTCACCTGGTAACGCAAACTCCGGGACCGATTACTCGGGAGGAGCTAGTCACGTTTTATCTGTGATTCATGAGATATTAGCTCATCATCGAGCCGCTGAGCAATTATGTCATCAAAAAAAACTCAAAATGCATCAAAAATTAGCTTTACGTTTATTTCAAGAAGACGTTCGACAGGTAATTTACGATAGATTTATAGTATTTTATTGTTTAATAAATTATTGTTGTTATATAATAGGTGTTAGATTGGCTTCAAAATCATGGAGAAGTATTTTTACAAAAAAATACTGGCATCGGAAAAAATTTGTTACGGGCCAGAGCTTTACAAAAAAGTCACGAACACTTTGAAACTGTCGCGCAGGTATTTTATAAAATAAACAATAATTAGATTTAAAATGTAGCAGAAAAGTATGTTAAAAATAATTCTTTTTAGAATACTTACACTAATGCTGAGAAATTGTTGGCGGCGGCTGAAGAACTTGCTCGAACAGGAGAGTGCAATGCGGAAGAAATTTATTCAGTGTCACTTGGTCTTGAATCGCGAGTCGCGAATTTTGCTGGTCGTGTCGAACGAAGGCGGCATTTACTTGACTTGGCAGTTTTATTTTATACTCATGATAAAGAATTGACATCATGGTTGGAGGAGTTGAAACAGGAACTTCAAAGTGACGAAGTGGCTGATACTGTGAAAGGTGCTGAAGCGCTATTGGAACAATTTGCCCAACAAAGAGATAGCACATTAGACGCGGCTGTAAGCACAATTAATGAAGGCGAAACACTTGTTGAAGAATTAAGGTTTGAAATGAATTTTAAACAAAATAATAGTTTATTTCAAGTTTATTTTTTAAATTAGAAATTCGGGCGAAGACGATGTATCTGCTTCTATGGTGAGTGTGGAGGAAGCATTGGATCGTCTCAATAAGTTACGCGATGAACTGGAAGAGCTATGGGCTACGAGAAAATTAAAGCTTGATTTGTGCCATCAATTAAGACTTTTTGAAAGAGACGCGGTTGAAGTATCGACACAACTTGAACTTTGGGCTGAAGAGCTCCAGCAATTAACAGTTCCTCAACAGCCAGAGCAAGCTGCTCAAATACTGCAGTTACATACGGAAAATGTAAATTTGATGCAGAATACAACATTCGATGTTCTACAAAGAGGACAGAAATTATGCCAAATGTTTGATAATGCCGCAGTGACTTTAATGGCAGACAATGAATGCACTGCAACAGAAAGGGTGCAAGTGTTGTTAGAATTTCTTCACGAAAGAGAGTTAGATTTGGAAGATGTAGCAGAGTTAAAAAGAGCAAAATTAGAGCAGTGGATTCATTTAGGGCAATTAGAAGCGGAAGCAAATCAGGTTTAATATTTTATGGTTATATTGTTTGGTTAATACTTTACAACAGCGTGGTTGACAGTCGTGATTATAAATTTGTTGATTTTTTGTTTAAAGGTAATCTGTTGGATTGAAAATGGAGAGACTATGTTAAGGTCAACTTTTGTTATTCCTGGTTGTACACAAGAAGCTGAACAACTTCATAAAGAGCATGAGTTATTTCAAGTAGGAATTGAGGTGAGTTAAAGCAGTGTGTTTAACTGCAAAATATTGTTAATGATATTAAAATTTAAAAAAAAAAAAATGTAGAAAACGCGGCAAAGCACTGTCATTATACAACAAAAAGGAGAAGCATTGCAACATTCGTGTGATGAACCTGTAAGGATACGAGCGATTTGTGATAGAGTTAGTTCTATATGGCAACAGTTAGTTACTCGAGCTGAAGATAGGCATAAATTGGTCACAGCTTCACTCAATTTTTACAAAACTGCTGAACAAGTATGCTCGGTGTTAGATAGTCTTGAAAAAGAGTACAGAAGAGAAGAAGATTGGTGTAATACTGACAAAAGCGGTACTCTAGAACGAACAACGCTCGTCGCTCAACTTATTGGTAAACATCAAGAACAAAAAGAAGCATTTTTAAAGGTATTATAAACCGTTTTATTTTTATTATTATTTTAGAGAATTTATATTTTGCTGAAATATATAGGCTTGTACTTTAGCTCGTAGGACAGCTGAAACATTTCTAAAATATGCTTCGCGTAGTTTACAGTTTTATAATTATCAGGGAGATTCAAATTTTAAGCACCAAGATAATCAAGTTAGAGGTATTTAGCAGCCTTTATAATCGCTGTAGATTCATCGTAATCCTTAGTAAATTTGTAACATAAAAATTATTTTGTCAAAGGCATTTTAGATCGACTATTAAAACAGGAAAATCGAGTTCTTGAGTTTTGGACGCATAAGAAGAAACGACTAGATCAATGTCAGCAATATGTATTGTTTGAACGAAGTGCTAAACAAGCTTTGGAGTGGATTCACGACACAGGTGAACTGTACTTGTCTACTCACACCGATGTTGGAGAAAATGTCGAGGAAACAGAAAAGCTTTTGAAAGAACATAACGAATTCAAAGTCACCGCAAAAGTATTTTTCAATTTTAAGTGTTAAGATATGCGGTTATTTATTAATTTTGAAATTATTTTTAGGAAACTCGTGAGAAAGTTAAATTATTAATTCAACTTGCGGATAGTTTAGTAGAAAAAGGTCACGCGCACGCAACAAGCATAAAGCAATGGGTGGCTGCTGTTGACAACCGTTACAAAGATTTTAGCGCTCGAATGGATAAATATAGAGCCCGTTTGGAACAAACACTTGGAATAAAGCCGGAGGTATTTTTAAGAATTTTTTCATCGTCAATAAAGTACTAATGGTATATTGTTTGTTATGTAGGTGGATGCAAAAGATTTGTCATTAGATCGAAACAGTGATCCTAGCCTCGAATCTAAAGTTAAAGAAGTTGCCAAAGAGCTTAATGAAGAAAAAAGAAGATCGGCGAGAAGAAAAGAGTATGTTTGCGCAATTATAAATTTGTCACAGTAATTATATTTATTTTATTACAAAAAAAACTAGGTTTATTATGGCAGAACTTCTTCAGACGGAGAGAACTTACGTTAAGGATCTCGATATATGCATAAAAGTAATTGTTTTATGGCTTATAAAAAAATTTACATTGACCCGACTAAATATTTTTATAGTTTTATTTAAAAGAGATGCGTTGTAGCACCTCTGTTCCTTCCGGCATTCAAGGAAAAGAACAAATTTTATTTGGAAATTTTGAAGAAATTTACGATTTTCATTGCAACGTTTTTTTAAAAGAGTTGGAAAAATATGAGACTATGCCAGAAGATGTAGGTCACTGTTTTGTGACTTGGGCTCCAAAATTTGATATTTATGTTCGTTACTGCCGAAATAAACCTGAATCAAATACTTTGTTGGTGCAACATGGTGGCAACTTTTTTGAAGAAATTCAAAAAGTTCATCGTTTGGATCATCCTATCGCTGCTTATTTAATTAAACCTGTACAGAGAATTACAAAATATCAATTGTTACTTAAAGATTTACAAGCTTGTTGTGAAGAAGGTCAAGGAGAAATTAAAGACGGTCTAGAAGTGATGTTAAATGTACCAAAGAAAGCAAACGATGCAATGCATCTGAGCTTACTTGAAGGCTGTGATGTAATATTATTTTTTTTTTTTGAAAAATTTTCAATTAGCGAAAGTTAATTTCAATTTTTTTGCGTTTTTAGGAAAGTCTTGAAAAGTTAGGCGAAGTTATACTTCAAGAGACTTTTCAAGTCTGGGATCCAAAACAAATTATTAGAAAAGGCAGAGAGAGGCACATCTTTCTATTTGAGCTTTATTTACTTTTTAGCAAAGAGGTTAAAGATAGTAGTGGCAGAGCAAAATATATTTATAAAACTAAATTATTGGTAAGATTTTGTTATATCTTTGGTGTTTAAAAATATTTTTCATAAAATTAAATTTCTAGACTTCTGAACTGGGGATTACTGAGCACGTAGAAGGCGATGAGTGTAAATTTGCTGTATGGACCGGTCGAATGCCAATGAGTGATTATAAAGTTGTTCTGAAGGTAAGTTTAATTTTAAAAATTATTCGAACATAATCAATTTCATTGTAAGTTTTAATTTTTAAAGTTTTTATTTCAATGAATTGTTACGTTTATTTCTTTTGTTTTGTTTCCTTATTTGTGTTTTGTTTATTTTGGGGGTTTTTATTTATTTTTTCTTTTTTATTAAAATTTGCTTTAATATTTAGGCAGGGGTCAGAAATAAAAAAGCAAAATTAATGTAATCCTAAAATAATAATGTATTCGTAGTCAATTTTACAAATGTTAAAATATTATTTCCTCTTTTGATCCATTTAAAGATCATTTACTTTTTAGATTGTTACGATAATGCGAGTCTTTTTTTTTTTTTTGTTTATTTATCTTAGGCTGCTTCGCTTGACATTAAACACACTTGGGTTAAAAAGTTGAGAGAAGTGTTTCAAGAATCTTATTTCAGTTCGACCATTCCCTTGCACATACCAAAATCACCCGCCAAGGGGAAGTCTGGTAATCGATTCAGCAGGTAAATAAATATTTAATATTTTTATATATACAAGTATATATATATATATATATCTTAAAACAAGACTTAATATAAATTGAAATTTTTTTTTTTTAAATATAGGGACTTGGAAGAGCAAAACGGTTCCCCAGAAGACGATACTCGAGGATCAGTTTCATCTTTTAATTCTGGCAGCGAGAAGGTAAGAAAACATTTTGCATTTATTATTTTAGACATTTAGGCCAATACGTATTTCAAAATTATTTATTTATTACGCTAAAAGCAAAGTTGAACATTTAACAAATAACGATCAACTCAAAAAAAAAAAAAAAAAAGTTGTGATCCGCCAGCGTGATGTCATAAAATTTTCAAAGGCAAAAATTGCCGCGCATGCGTAAAGGCGCTGGATCTGAGGCTATTGACTAGCATAGGAAAGACGTGAGAGGTAGTTGCCATAGCGACCACCTACGCAGATTTGAGGCATCGATCTCTCTCATTGCATCCGCAATCCCCCCCTCCTCCCCTACATTCCGTCGCCCTTTCTATCTTAGCATCTTTACGGTCGCCATTTTTTAAATCACGATTATCGGGCATTGCGAGGTGAAATTTTAATTATTTTAAGCGATGGAAAGAAATATTTAAAAATTGGTTAGCGTTCGGTTAATGTGATGATGAATGTAATTTGGTTCCAAATGTGTCGACAACGGCAGAAAACAGACTGGAAGCGCTTCGCTGATGTGAGGAGTACCAAATCGGGCATCTCGCTCCTTTTGCCATTACTTTTACTTATTTAACGCTTTTAACCCTCCTCATTTTATTTGCTCGAGCAATTATTTTTGCTTTAATTTTTATCTAAAAGTTCTCGCGAGTCGGGGAGTTTTACAATTTTTTTATTTGTTGTTGTTTTTTAAACTGTCGAGTTGATAAAAGAAATGGAAGAAGTAAAAAGACATTGAATCGAGCCATTACAAAATGACGTCACGAGAGCTGGGTGAGTGTCAATTTCAGAATGAATTTTAACTTCTGACGTTAAGTGCCAAAAAAAACAAAAAAAAAACGAGACATTGATGAAATTTTGCTCGCTACGTTATGCACATTGCTGCGTTACTTTGCTGCCAATACCACATTTTCCAATAACCCCACTTTTTAAGTTTTTACCCCAAAGAAGATATTTTTAGATTTAAATTGAGAACATTATTCATTTTGGAAGAAGTGCGAAAACGTAAATTTTAAAAAAAAAAAAAAAAAAAATGGGGAAAATAGAATGCCAAATGCATTTTTTTAATACTAAAATTATGCTGATCATTAAGTGCTTTTCTTACGCGTGATAAGTCTAGAAATAGAATTCTGCTTAATTAGTTTATAATTTGTTGATTAATTGAGATTCTAAAATTAGACTTTGCAAAATTATTTTATGTTGGCGCAGACTTATTTATTTATTATTTTGTAAATAATGCAGTTACCCGGTAGTTGTTTTTAAGGTAAACCATCTCAATTTCTTTCTTTTCCCCGTAATTTTGTCTTGTTTGGCTAAACTTTAAAGTATAATAATAGCGAGAGTAAGAAAAAAATGAGCATCGCGATGGAAAATCATACGCAATAATTTAATTAGGCGTAATTTACCGCTTAACTTTTTTTTTTTTTTTTTTTTTGTGGTAATGGAGGTCAAAACATTTGAATTATGCCACGGCATTAAATACTTATGAGCTAAAAAAAGCATTCTAATAACAAACAAAAGTATAAAAAGCTAATAGCAAAAATGAAAAAATTGGGATTTTAAAGCGTTTTTAAATTCGATAATTTATCGTAATATTAGATTTATTTTTATTTTATTGGAAAGGCTATTTTCTTTTTAGAATTACTGTGCACATTATTGATGTACAGTAATGTAAATGTAAATTGTTAGACTATACTATTTTAACAACCATTTTTACGGTTTCTGGTGTTGTTCCACCTTTAATTTTAATTGATTTTTTTTTTAACATTAGGTTAACTAGCAGTTCTATTTTAATTAAATTTATCGTAGCAACCTGTTAATTAATATTGATTAAACTAAAAGTTGACTCACTCGTCGTTAATTAATTTAAAAAAAATATTTTTTGCTAGTTTCGAATCTCGTTGGAAGGGAGCAAATATTATTAATTAAATATACAGTACAGTACTGTGAATATGCTAACTAGCATTTTATTATTGATTATAGCTTTAGAATTTTAAACAAACTCGCTATTATTCCTTATTATAAGTTTTTTTTTCCTCCTCATGTACCATTCATAATTTTTAAATTTTTTTCTTCATGAAGAGTATTCGAGGGAAAAAAAATTTTTTTTTAAATTATGAACGAAGCAGAAGTGGCTTGTATAATGCTTATTTAATGTTGCAAAGATGTTTGTTTGCGTCAGGAACTGCGTTGAAAAATGGAAGCATAAAAGTATAAAAATAGCCTCACGTAGCGTGTTTATTTCGAACGTTGATTTATTTTAGTTTTTTTAAAATAAAAATAAAAAAAATAATAATAAAAAAAGAAAAAAAAAAAAAAGAGGTAATTTTGGGAGGGGTGATGTGATGATTCTTGTTGGCGCCAGCCTCATCTTGATTTTGTAACAATTGTACCTACCGGTACTTGAAATTATTCTTATCGACTTTGGCAGGGTTTAGAAGGAAGGGAGAAAAATTTTCTTAAACGTCGTAATATTATTTTTCAAAGACAAACAAGCGTAATATAAGTAACAGCGCGATTCTGTCAGACTTTCCGGTGACCGGTATTTCCTTCATTAGTTTATGTTGGTTTTTTTTTCTTTTTTTTCTTTCTCGGAATACGACGGTGAAGTCGATTGAATTTAAATTTTTGCTCCGCTGACATTTGTTAGTATACTTGTGGCTTGCGCGGTTGGCAAATGTAACCTTTTCGGAACTGCCAAAGTTGCAGGTGGATTTAATTAGCGGGTTTTTTTTTTTTTTTTTTTTTACTTTTTCGCCTTTGAAAAAGTACTATAATGGAGTACGTTAAACGGAAATTTAGTGTGGGTAGTAATTTAAAATGGTTTGGTCAACGCGATGACGATCGAGAGAAATCAGCGTTGCACAGAAAATGGTCTCTTAATAAATCCCCTCGTAAAATTGATCACGCTAAGGTAAATTCTAGAATAATTATTGGTTAATTTTAAGAATAATTTGACAATAATTTTTGTTGAGATTTTCAATAGGAAAACACAATTTTTTTCTCTCACTGGTATTTATCCAATTCTTTCAAAGCGATTTTTAACTAATTTTAGAATTAATTTTGACATTGGAAACAACACTGGATAATTAAATATTATATTTTTGTTAAGTTTTTCAAAACTCTTGAAATTATTATTATTATTATTGTGAAACAAATTCTTCCTCGTATTTTTTGACAGGTTAGTTTTTTTTTCCTTATTGATTTGTTTTGAAATGTTTTTTATTTTTATTTCTCAAATCTTCTTTAAAGATTCAATTAGTGAGTTACGCGTTTGTTATACATATAGTTTCGCAGACGTCGAGCTATTTAACAGCAGGAAAAATTCGCAAAATAGTTATTTTGGCGGCGGTTTGAACTTGGTTTTAAGGGGGCTACGTACGAATCACGCGAAATATCATTTAAAAAAAAAAAATCCGGCATTCGGTGTCAAAATATTTTGACCTATTTTAAAGAATGAAAAAAAAAACTGAAGAAAAAAAAACAAACTCGTTATTGCATAAGTAGCAGCAAAGCATGCCTTTAAATGGTTACAATCTCGATTAATAAAACTCTTATTTACTCGTCGAATGACCCTTAGCCAAAAAAAAAAATATCAAAATAATTTCACATACATAATTTAGCTTTGGGTGGGTCGGCTTCCGTTTATCTAATAGACTTATTATAATTAGGAATATAGTTAGTGTATTCGCTAAATTGCAGTTTTTATATTACGACGACGTTGTTTTTTTAAAATTATGTTTTTGTTTTTATTACCTAATGCGTGCAGGGAGTTGGTAGTGGAGAAGTGACATTGGTGATCGAAGACTTTGTGGCCTCGGCAGGGACGCAGGAAGTCAGCGTCAATAAAGGACAACAAGTTGAAGTACTCGAAATCTGTCCGCGGTCATCCGACTGGTGCTTGGTCCGAATAATTCCTGAACAACCGATCACACCTCCACCTATTAGCAATGGACCGTTGCCACTAATTGAAGGATGGGTTCCGACATACGCTTTAAAGGCGTCGTCCTTTTTGCACCAACAACTCAAATCGTCTTCGAATAGGAGTATGGACAATGAGTTCTCAGGTTGGGATCTTTTAACTTTTTTGCTCTTTCTTATTTAATTTTTACTCCTTTGTGTTTGTTTTCTTTTTTTTTTTTTTGTTATTTTGGTTGTGTCCCTGGTAAGACTATTGCTGTTTTTAGAAAAATACTGTACTTTGAATTTGGTAAAATGCAAGGTTGTAAAATGTCTTTGCCAAAATGGATCAAATTTCTTGCCGCTTTCAAATCTTTTTTTTTTTTTTTATTTATTTATTTTATTTTTTTTTTGTGTTTTAAAATTTTATTGAGTTAAATATTGCCAGTACAGTAATTCTTTTTTTTTTATTTATTTATTATAGTAATATCTGTATGCTTTGTTTATATTTAACCGATTTTTTTTTTTTTACTTTTTTTTAAATTTATTTTAGATGCATCAGTAGTAACGAATTCATCACTTTCTTGTACCAACGCTGATATTTTATCGAATAACAGTAATTCTTCGTCTTCTTTAGCCAGCACAGCAGCTGTTAATTCGTCGGTTACCGCATCTCCAGCCAATAAAAGGAGAAGTACTTTTAGGTAAATTTTTAAGTTTAGAAAATTTTTGTTTACCTACACTGCCGGTGTGTTTAATAATTCAATTTCACTTATTTGGGGTTTGCCATAGAAAATGGTTATCTAACCCAGTTCGAAAATTGAGTCACAGCAAATTGCAAAGCGATAAAGAGCAACTTCCAATTGCATTCGTTCCTAATTCGTCGAAAGCTACTTCAAATACTGCTAAACGTTCATCGGCATCGAGTAAATGGAAGGTAAGAGATGAGATTTTTTTTGGGTTTATTTTTTGACGTTTCAAAAAAATAAAATAATAATCTTGATTTAAAATTAATAATAATTAAATATAAACTTTTAACAGTAAAATAACGCGTAAAATAATTATTAAATGCTCAATAATTTATGAGGAAAAAAATATATACTCGGAGTATTATTATTTATTGTTTTGGAATCAAGTTTTTACAATATTATTGAGGTAATAATTTAAAATTATTTAATAGTTGCATGGTAATACCTTCAATGAGGAAATGGGGAATCGGCCTCTGAGTACCCTGCAGCAGTCTAGTTCGACTAGGCCGGCAGAACCATCATTTAGCGAGGTAGGTGATTGGCTGTTTAATGCGTACCGAAGAAATGTGTGTCGTACGTGCTAGTGACATTTTATAGCGAATGATAAGAGATTTTGTAATGATTTCCCAAGGACAGTAGACTTGTCATGGTAAATAGATTAATTTTTGAACTATTAGCGAGGCGCAAAGTCACGTGGGACATAAACTAGTGACGCAACCGCCTAAGCGCCGGTAGTTATCTAGGTGAGCTCGCGTATTTTTTTTTTTTTTTTACATGTGTTTATTATTAGCTAGGCGATTGTTATTTTTTTTTCTACAGTTTTTATTATTTTTAATAATACAGTATTGGAATTGTTGTAGATAGTGGGAGGGGCGTTTATTGGGTCAAGTGAGGTGTAAATCGAAGTTGAGATAAAGTAGCTATTTAAAATAGAACAGCGCGAGATGAAGTTATGCGACACTTTATGACGGTGAGAAAATTAGAAGTTGGGGAGGAAAAATGTCTTTTATTTGCAAAGTTTTGTGCTGGAAACCGAAATCTTCTGAAAAGAATGCGATCAAGGTGGTTGGACGCGTGAAATAGACGTGTTGTTTGATACTTGCGGGATATTGATTGTGTTATTGTTTTTATTTTAATTATGTAGGCTGAACCCAACGTTGTTTTCCGGCCACCTGTTAAATCACAGTCAGCTGACGCCTCCAGTGGATATTGCATGGAAGAAGATGAAGTTAATGATGTGGAACTTCCTCCACCAATGCAAATTCAAGCCGGATTTTTCACAACATCCCAGGATAAATCTCAGCCTCATCACCGGGTAAGTTTTTATTATAATAGTATGCATTTGTGAGAAGTTAAATTTTATTTATTTATATCTTTTAATTGAATAATTTTTTTTAAAAAAAATTATAGTCTTCAAGCTTGTCTCTTAAGCCTTCAAACTCCATGTCAGCTGATCTTGCTTCAGAAATTGAGCAGATTGTCAAAAGCAAAATGGTTCGTTTATCTGTTAATATTTTATCAATAGTATTTTTTTAAAGTTACAGTAATGTTAAAATTTGGGTGTTATAATCAATAGGAGCAGCATTATGAAGGCGGAAATGCATTTGACCGAAAGAATTCGATTTTAACCGCAAATGAAACGAGTTCTTCGGATACTTTTATAGAAAATGCAATCACTTCCGATTTGCAATCATATGACAATCCTAGTCCTGATGACGACGACGCTATCTGCAAAATCGGGGATGAACTTGGTTTGGATGAACGGGTTTCACAGTGCCTAACTAAAAGAATGTGCGTCGGTTAAGTTAATACATTAATTTAAAATTATATCTCTAATGATTTTTTTGTTGTAGGTTTGTGATGCAAGAATTAGTAGAGACGGAGAGAGATTATGTTAGAGATATTGGCACAGTAGTCGAAGTTAGTATTTCAACTTTGAGCTTTTGAATAATTTGCTGAAATTTATTTGTGGCTTTTAGGGTTATATGGAACTAATGAAAAACAAAGATAGTGAGATTCAAATGCCAGAAGCTTTGAAAAACGGGAAAGATAAAATTATTTTTGGAAACATTGAGCAAATATACGAGTTCCATAGAGAGTAAGTGTAATTAACGATTTTGCAATGCATGTACATGTAACGTAATAATTAAATTGAAACTTGCTATTTAGCACATTCCTCTGTGAGTTAGAAAAATGTTTAGAAGATCCTAGTCGATTGGGGTTGTTGTATAAAAGATATGATAGAAAACTGCACATGTATATTGTATATTGCCAAAATAAGCCCATGTCCGAATTCATTGTCTCCGAGTTTTTGGATACTTATTTTGAAGTAATCAATTAGAATTTTTTTTTACGTTTAAGACTCTTTTATTTAACTTGATGTTTTAAATTTAACGTAGGAATTAAGACAGAGTTTAGGACATAAACTTTTGTTACCAGACCTTTTAATCAAACCAGTTCAAAGGATAATGAAGTATCAACTCTTGCTCAAGGTTGATCAATAACATTTTGGTTGTAATTTAAACAATTAGAACTTAATTTATTTAAATTAATTTCAGGATTTGTTAAAGTACACTGATAGAGCGGGTCTTAAAGACGAAGTGGAAGACCTTAAAAAGGCGGTCGCTATTATGCACGTTGTGCCTAAGATGGCTAACGACATGATGAATGTTGGAAGGTTGCAAGGATTTGATGTAATTTATGATTTAAATAATTATCAGTGATGATTAACAATAAATCTTAACAAAATTTTTATTTCCACGTGTAGGGTAAAATTTCAGCTCAAGGTAAATTATTACTTCAAGACGTTTTAACAGTATCCGAAGGTTCCTCAGCGCTCAATTTTAAAGGGAAAGAGTTTCAAGTTTTTCTCTTTGATCAGATTATCATTTTAAGCGAAATTGTTGGAAAGAAAACGCAGTTTTCTAATCCTATTTATAAGTTCAAGGCTCACATACAGGTTTAGTTAAGTTTTGAATCTTCGTCAACATTTCACTGTATTTATTATTGTATAGGTGAACAAGATGGCGCTTGAAGAAAAGGTTGACGATGGCGATCCACTTAAATTTATACTCAAGTCCAAGTGCCCTCATCAGCTTGGTTTAGCCTTTGTCCTCCAAGCATCATCTCAAGATACTCATGAAATTTGGGTCACTGCGATCAGAAGTATTCTCGACACTCAATTGGATTTTCTTCGAGGTTTGCTTTAAATCGCTAATTTTGGTTGTACGTTTATTTACGTTTATTTTAATTTTCATTTATACAGCGATTCAATCGCCAATAGCTTATCAAAAAGAATTAACGAAAGAAGTGTAAGTACAAAGTTTAAAAAGTAAATAATTTAAATTAAAATAAGCTAATTATTTTTTTTTTTTTATGTTTGTGTGTTTAGGTCTGCCCCCGAATTGAGTTCGCTGTGGAATCCTACTTTAAGAAAAACTTTATCTCATCCTCCGACACCTGGAAAAAGTGAAAGAGACTCTAGTGCCAAACATCGACATAGCAAAAGAGATGTATTTAAATCCGCAGATGCTGGAAACGAAAAGTGTAAAATAGCTCTGACTGAAACGTGCGACTCTCAGGAGGTTGTGTCGGAAGCAGAAACTGAATCGTCGACAACTTCAAATACAAGCGGTGGAGAGCAACGAAAACATTCGCTACCCTTAGATCGACGACAAGGAGGCCCCACGAGTCCACCAAAATCACGTAAACATTTTTTAGAAGGTTTTCGAAATCCGTTGAGACCTAAGACAAAAGATGGTGGAAGTCTGAGTAATGGTGGAGGAAGCAGGGGTAGTGGTGGTTCATGTTCCTCGACGGAGACACTTGCTGGCCTAGGTGGCGTAGCAATTGACTCTAGCGGTAGTGGTTGCGAAGTGAATTTAACAGGCAAATCAACGGTAAGGTCTTCGTCAGCGGACCCACAATCTGTGGAAGTTGACTGATTTTTCATCTGAGGGGATATTTTATTGACCAATCATTCCTGTCACTTATTTCTTTGTGTCTGACTTTTCACTTTCGCCACTAACTTTTCTATCTGGCAACCAAAATTAGATTTTTGGGATTTGTAGTAACCGGGTTTATTTTTTTTTTCTATCTTCAAGACGTTTTTTGGCTTTGGATATTCTTAACTAACATTACTATGCACTACTAAGAGCAGTGTCCCTCATGCTTCTCCAACCTGTGACACGTGTGTGCGTGTTAATTTTTATTCTTTCGTCCCTTTATTCTTTTTTTTTTTTTATATGTGTGCGTGTTTAATTTTACGTTTCTTTTGTCGCTATTTGCACTTATCTCGGGTTCCAACACAGTATACTCGAGCTTTATAAAATCAGGACAGAATTTCAGTTCTGCGCTATTGTAAATGTATTTATGTAAAATATTCTAAACATTGTATATATCTATATATACATGTAACTATATCTATATTAACTATATACATAATAGAGATATATTTATATCTCGCTTTATTCGAAAACTTGGAGTTGGTTTGAATTTCTTTTTCGAAAAGTGGTTTTTTATAAACCACGTGTAGTTCGAATCTTACCCCTTTTTATTCGTTTTAGACTCGGTTGGAAAATCAAAGGTTAGTGAGTCGCGTACCAGGTGGGAACAACTCGAGAACATCCTCGAATTCCGTCGACACCATGAAGTGAGTATCGATTTCAAACACATTTCCAACAAAAGTTTGGATTTCTTTTTCCCCGTAGCCCTAATTTTCAGAAAGCCCTGGGTTATGCGGTTAAAAAAACCTTTTAAAAAAGAAACGCCTGCTTCACCCACCAAAGCTGGATTTGATGTCGGGTGTTTCGAAGAACATGTAAGATTTCTTAAGGTGAACTCCGGAACAGATTCAGAAATTTTGAAATTATATTTTAGCCCAACTTTAATTCGACCATGACCCAGCTGGAAGAATTGGTCCAAAAGATTACCGTGAATGAAGGGGATTGTGCCACTCTCGTTTGTAGTTTGGGATCAATAGAGACGCCTTCTATCGTGTGGACGCGGACAGATCGGCCTGCTTCTTTGAACACCACAGACACTCGATGGTCCGTTTCGTGGTTAAACAATAACGGCATTGCTTCGCTTTCTATTAGTCCCGCGCATTCGGACGATAGCGGAATTTATACGTGTACGGCTACAGCGGTCGGCGGTTATACGGTTGTCGCCGCTCCGGTTATACTTTCAGTTAAAGGTAGACCGTTGAGGCCAGGGCCGCCGCGGTTAGCAGAAGCAAGGTCTAATGGAATCTTGCTTGAATGGGACGTGCCAGAGGATAATGGAAACTCACCCGTAACAGCTTATACTGTGGAAATGTCAGAAAGAGGAGTTGATGGTTGGAGAGTAGCTGTGGCTTTCTGTTCTGAGACTATGCAATTCCTAGATGATCTCAACTATGGACAAACATATACGTTTAGAATTAGTGCTCATAATTGTATAGGAATTAGCGAACCTGGACTGCCATCACAACCAATCAGTATTTCACACATTGGTAAAAATCTATATACAAATAATTGTTTTTTTTTACTTACTGATTTTATTTATATTAAACAGGATCAATAGATATTTTTCCAAAGGAAGCAAGGGAAAGTTTTGCTTGGAAATCAGGTTTTGAAAAAGATTTTTATGAAGTTTCAGAATTGGGAAGAGGAAGATTTGCTGTGGTTAAAATGTTCCTTCGTCGTTCAGACAACTTTGAGGTAGGCATTTTAATTTTATATTTGGGCGCCAGAAACTTATTTCAGCATAAAATGTTGAAATTTATAAAGGTTGCTGTAAAGGTGATCCATAGTAAGTTGGTAGAAGAGGATGTGGTGCAAAACGAGTTTTACTTGTTAGATTCTCTCCAACATCCGTCGATTGTTCAGGGATTTGAAGCATATCGAACACCGTCATCCTATAATTTAGTGCTTCAAATGTAAGATTTAAATATCATTAACCAAAAACTCAGCTCTAAAACAATTTACATTCGTTTACGTAGAATTCATGGTAACCAACTACTGGAATATGTGTGTGAAAAATCACATTATGATGAAAGCTTAGTGAAAATGTACATGCTCCAATTATTACAAGTTGTCGACTACCTTCATTCTTGCGGAGTGATCCACTTGGATTTAAAACCCGAAAATATTTTGGTGGATGCCTCGGTTATAACCTGCCCTCTGAAACTGGTTGATCTTGGAGATGCTCGGTGGATGAGTGATGGCGAACAATATATTCACCGATTAATAGGTAGTCCAGAATTTGCTGGTCCAGAATTAGTAGCTGGAAGACCTGTGAATCGATTGACCGATATGTGGTAGGCAAATTTTAAAAATGCATTGTAATAATTAGATATACAATTATAATATTATTTTTTTTTATTAAGGAGTATGGGTGTGTTCCTATATGTATTCGTGAGTGGTGTTTCGCCTTATTTAGACAATAGTTTAGAAGAAACCCGTTCCAACATTCTGCGTAACGATTTTAGTTTTCCAGAAGAATACTTTTACCAAATTTCTCGTCAAGTTCAAAATGTGATTCAAAATTTATTAGTGGTTGACGTGACCAAAAGATGGTCTTGTGAAAAGTGCCTCCAAGCTCCCTGGATGACACAGGTTTGGATTTTTTTTTTAGATGTTTTTTTTAAAAAAAAGCATGATGATTTGTTAGATGTTTTAAGAAAGTGGCGATGTAATAATGATCACTCAATAATAATTGATTTCAATCGAGAATGATGGCGCACATCTAGCATTAATATTATTGTTGATCTAGATTTCTTGAGGCTCGTTAATTTTTAAAGCTGCAAATTAAATTTGGATTTAAATAAACTAAACAAAATGGGATATTTATAATTATTTGGCCATTTTAACTACAGCTACTATAACTTGAAATTAGTTTTAATACAGTAGATTTTTTTACGGGGATAATTTCTTAATAATTTTGATACTTAAAACATAGTAACTATGGTTAAAACTACCGTAGTAAAAAGTAATGATAATTTTTATTTTGAAGCCTTAATTAACTGAAAAACATGTTGAGCATGAACATATTGAATAAGTAAATACTGTAGTGGAAAAACCAATAATTCTTAATTTTGTTTCAGAACACGGAAGACCGTCAATTAAGTACTTCCAGGTTAACTTCGTTCATCGAACGCAGGAAACATCAAGCTTGTTATAATTGGTGAAATCTCCGAGAACTGAAGCACGCAAAGTTTTTACTCGCACATTTTTAACGCTGAAGTCATTTTTATAGTTAAAAAAGGTTAAACTTTTGTATTCTATATCTTTTTTGTAAGAGTTAAATATATTCAACTATTTAAATGTTTATAATACAAATTGTTTAATTTCTAAATAATCATTGCTAAAGAACTAATTTTGAAAAAAAGAAAAAGAAATCAACTAAACTTGAGGAATGGAAAGCAAAGTTTGTTGCCCGTGAGGTAGGTAAACTACTTGTCTCGATTTGGATAATTGATAGGCGATGTCTTCAGCAGCTTCAATTCTTCGCAATTCAACTAGAGCTTCTCCGACTTCCTGAAAAGCATGTGCCAATAACAGAGCAGCTTGCGCGTCACCTTCAGCCGATGTTACAGTGGCGATTTTTCGTTGCTCAGCCTTTTAAAAGTTTATTTCGTTAATTTTTTTTAGTTACACAATTTAAACTAGAAAACTTACCTTTTCCACAAGAAATCTAGCTTTTTCCGCATCTTGTTGAGCGACCTGTTTCAACTCAACAGCTTGGGTAAATTCTTTGCCAAAAGTCAAGTGGGTCTAAAAATTTACAATTAATTTAGAAATTTCATAATTAAAAAAAAGAAGAAAATTTGTTAATTTCAGACCAAGGAAATGTCGTCGAGGACAATTCCAAATTGAGCAGCTCTGTCCGTTAAATCTTCGCTAACTCTTTGCGACACAACTTCTCTTTGAGTAATTAATTCACCAGCGTCGAACTGGGCCTGAAATGGGACATTAAAAAATTAAGTTATGGTTGGTTTACGAGAATATTATTTTAACTAAACTTACTACTACAGCTTTTAAAACTTCAGTGGTGATAGACGGTAAAACTCTCTCGTCATAATCTACACCGAGACTTGTATACATTTTAGGTAAAGCTTCAGGAATTGGTCGGAAAAGAATACGCAACGTGATATTGACATTTTGCAAATCTTCAAGGGCAATGGATAAAAAAGTTAGTATTGCCTTATTATGATTTTATTTTTTCACCTCAGATACCTTTACTGCCAGTTACTACTGGAAGATTTCTCGGCCTAGCGCGGATATCGTATATAATTGGCCTCTGCACCCAAGGAATGAGAAAATGAGTACCTTCGCCTACCACTTTATCCTTAATACCGGCAAACCTATCGAATATGACAGCGCGATGGCCACCGTCAACTAAAAAACATCAACATATTTTTACTGTTTCTCAATACAATACACTTTAAAAAGATACCGACCATTGTAAAGCGCGGTATTAGCTACTCCTCCAGCAATAGCCAGACCGATACCAAGTTTTCCGAGCGTGTTGAAAATCTGAGCGGCCATAGTTGCGTCAGAAAAGTTTTAAGTCTTTTGCTTAATGAAGTGAGAGAAAAACTTGACCTTTTTTTTTTATCTGCGTTAAACAGGTAACAAAAAATAAATAATTTCAATTTACGAACTTATTTAACAATATTTACCTGAGAAATAAACAGCTAAACGACAATCCTAAAACTATCACGCTTTCATCAACCTTTCATCATTTTTGCACATGGGTCATTTGCGCGTTCCGTGCTGCATCCTACTGTAAAGATGATGAAATATTTCTTAAAATTGAAAAATATTTATTAAATAACAGTTTTAATTGCAATTTTATTAAAATAATAATTAATTATTTATATCGGCAAAAGTAATTTTTTTAAATTTTTTTTATACAGTATAAAATAAATAATCTTTGTCGAAAAAGGAAAATCAAATAAGCAACACTGTTATTGGGCGAGTGTGTGGTGTGTGGGCGGTGATGGTGGAGTGTGCGGCTTCGATGTTTTCGGTCGTCGGTGAAGATGTAGGGATGTGTCGGGATTAAGTGAAGGCGAGGACGTAATCGGAGGAATGAAATAATGTCAGCAGACGTAAGTTCCGAAAAGCGAGCGTTCAATTTGAATCGAACGATAATTGTTTGCGTTTTGTCATTTATTTTGACGGCAAAAAAAAAGTGAATAAATGTGATGAGGACGAGTTCATCGCGACCTACCGCCATTGGAAATGCATGTAATCGCGAATAGGGGTGGTGGGTAAAATTTCGCTTTGAAGAGTTGGAAGAGACGAGAGGTTGTCGCGGAAAAATGGATTGGTGACCCCAATGGGAAATCAATAAACAAAATTGGGGCTTTTTGCACTCTTCTTCGTCCTACCGGACAGACATTCGGCGTTCTCAATTTTTCTAATGAATCATTAATCATGGGGGTATACGATGCTGGTAACAAAAAAGAATATATATTTTTTTTAATTTTAAAAATACAAAACAAAAAAAAAAAAAACACTACGGTACCGTAGTTCTGTATCAGCTTTTTCGGTCAGGTCGAAAAAAGATGCGGTCGACGCAATGCGTTATCATCAAACATAATTATATATACACACGAAAATATCTTACATAATGTACAGGTGCCGTCTAAACGCAACACTTTAATCTTAATTATTATACACAACTCGAAAAAGAATCCAAAACCCAGCGTTTAATATACGAATTATAAAGATGACACTTGTCTTTTAACCGATGTACAAACTCGTATTCGGCGGCTCTACTCATGACATGTTTTTTGTGATTTTTTGGAATATTTGTTTTGTGTATATAAATGTTTGTTAATTTTTTTTCTTTTTTAATGTGATTGTAGAACCCTCGGCAAAGGCCGTTTAAAGTATGGAGTGCCGATCGTTCTGTTCGCAAAGGAGTTCTCGCTTCCAGTCTCGCCGATCTAGTCAGAAAAGGTAAATATTCTACTTCTATAATTATTTATCTGTCACGAGTATTTAACTGGCACAGCTGCATTTTGATTCAATTTCATGTTTACATTTTTTTTTTTTTTTTGTTACCGACTGTTTTCATGAATTAAACATTTCAAAATCCTTTCCTTTCCTTTTTTTTTTAATTAAAAAAAAATGTGAAATGTGCCTGCTGGTTTAAAATTTTTCGAGCCAACCTTAAATTATTATTTTTTTTTTTTGTTTTGTTTATTTTCGTTCCGTATAGCCAAAGCGAGATTAGACATCCAGGAATCCGAGGTGGTTGTTGTGGTCCTGGAAGCGGATGGAACTGAAGTTGACGAAGATTATTATCGTCGACTGGTGGACAACACTGTGTTCCTCATACTCCGGTTAAATGAACGTTGGTACCCTCCAGGAGTCGAAGCTATTCGGGCAGGTAAATCACAGGGATTTTTGTTTCTGTTCTCTTTCAAAATTATGTTTATGCAAACCTCGATCTCTCGTTAGTAACGAATCCATCAAAAATTCTGAACAGTCGAAGCAAACCTTTCCCCCTGAAATAAGTCTCGAAAAATATTTTTTGATCTTTACGTTTAATTTAATAATTTTTTATTTTGTGGCGTGGGGAAAAAGCTAGAACTAAATGAACAGGTAATGAGCTAATGGTCAGGACTGGTACACAATAAAAATTTTAAAACTGTTCTTGTCAACAATATTAATTGTCATTTTTCTCCCTTAGTAAGAGATTAATTTTACTGAAATTTAGGTAAACAAATTGAAATGAGAGAATTTTGGATTCGAGAAAACGCGAGATCCGAGATTTTATAAAGAATGTTATTATTAATGACTATTCTGTGCTATCTGTTTCTAGCTATTCGTGCTATTCCTCGCATCGTTTGCGACGCAATCAACACTTTAGAATTAATCGACGAAGCTCCTTCGTGGAAAATCATGGATAATCGGGGTCGTGTGACGGTTGTACTTCACTGGGACCAAAGAGATATTAAAAAGTTAGCAGTGGGCGGAGTGGGTATAGGCGGCGGCCGATCTCCGCTGCAGGAAGCCAGTTTACCCACCATCGAAGAGCCGGTGGATTTCGGATCCGGGAGCGGCTTCGTGGGATCAGTCGATCGTCGAAGTCCCATCCTGATCACGGCCAAGATTGAAGGTGAAGAAGCTCCTCGTGGACGGACTTTAAAGAAAGTGACGGCTTTTAACGATATTGGAGGACCTCGTTCTTTAAGTCCCGAAGCGAGTAATGCTGTTTGTGATTTTCATTGTTGCGCGTTGCACGAAGAGG
This sequence comes from Polydesmus complanatus, assembly GCA_034692225.1. Lineage (NCBI taxonomy): Eukaryota > Metazoa > Arthropoda > Diplopoda > Polydesmida > Polydesmidae > Polydesmus > Polydesmus complanatus. The sequence continues at coordinate 63,194 of JAQGAZ010000091.1, forward strand.
GAGGGCGCATTCATTTGACTAAATCGGTAGCTACTTCTCCTATTCAAGAACAAGCCGAGGTCCGAAGACCTTCGCCGAAAGGAGGAGCTCACGTACGCTTTCTGGACGTTCACGTGGAGCCGAGCAGGACGACGTCGACGGAGCAACATTCGTCCGAGTCGGATACCGAAAATACGGCCAACGAAGACGAACAACTCTCCGAACGATATCTCCTACTCGTGGATCAGTTGTCGGTGGAGCAAAAACGTCACTTGTCTATTAAAGATATCGGGATCATTTTAGAAAGGTTGAGTTCGAAAATCGTGGACGTGGAACGGTTGGAACGAGAAAAAGAAAGCGAGGACGTTCACAATTGGACAATTAAAGCTACAATACGAGGTGAGGTGTTGCGGGAAATAGGTGTGGTATACAACGGGCATTATTACGGTATTTCGGAACATCCGGGATACTTTTGAAGATGACCCGGGAGAAAGAAAATGAGAGAAAAAGCAATTTTTAGAGTAAACAAAGAAAAAGGTGGGTTTATTTCCATTTTTCTATCAAAGTCAAGTCAATACAGAGATAAAAACAAAACAAAACATGGTTAAGTGCCAAGCGATATTCACTGCCATGAGGTCGATGACGTTTCGAGCATTTTTTTAAATGTTTTTATGTTCCTCAAATTTTTTTTTTATTTTAAAAGTATTTATTTATTTATTATTATTATTGATGATGAAAATGTTTATTGTGCTGTTTTTGGCGAAAAGGAATTTTTTAACGAGTTCTAGTGACGAGTCCAAATCGTCCTCTCGTTTTTGATTATTATTATTATCGGGGAAAATAATTATTATTGTGTATGAATAGTCAATATGCCTTAAGGTTTTTAGATTGGGTAAATCTACTTTAAACGGAGCAATTCAAATTTCACTCTTTTTAACGGAGCGAGACGCTGCAAAAAAAAAAACCAGTTCCAACATTAAACGCTTAAATGATGTGCTGGAACCCCCATAAACACAGCGGGGGAATTGTTGAAACCCATGGAATGAAAGTAAATCTTGATTCCATCTTTCTATAGGAATCGCTTATTTGAGATTGTCCATAAGTTTTGCATCACACGATAAATGATTAACATTTTTTCCGGAAGAAAGTTTCTCAGCTCAAAAATTATTATTGTGTCGTATAGTAAACAAAGTAGATAATTCGTCGTTATAAACGGTTAAACTCTCCGAAATTCGATTTTTTAGGAATTTTATAACTACCCGGTATTTAAAGAAAAAGTGTTTTTTGCTTTATTATTATAGTAAAATTCATAATTAATTATTATTGGTACGACTGATCTGAGATCTAAGCTAATTGATAAAACTTGAATCTTTAAAGCTTATAATTGATTTTTTTTTTAAAAATATATTTTGACATTCAGTTTCAATTAACTTAAGGAGGTTTTAAATAAGTGATTCAAATAGCTTTTTTTTGCGTAACTTTCCCGCCCTGTCCTCCTCCAATATTACGTAAAACAAGAATTTTTTTTTTTTACCTGGATAATATTTAAATCTGAATTCATTTCTCTCTCTGTTAGATGGTAGGAAAAAATGTTCGTATACTATTTGATGCGGAAAAATAGCGCCGCGTGTGTGTGAGTGGTTTTGGTTGGAATAAAACGTTAGAATATTCTTCCATATTATTCAACCACGTTTTATATATAACATTACTTCTGGTTGGTGGATGGCTTTGTCGTGCGCGATTTGTCTGCAATCTTCAACAAGATTTACAACCTCTGTAGAAAATTAGTTCCGGACATTTTGCAAAGGTCGTTTTTTTTTTTTTTTATTTTCTAGTCTGGGGTTGGGAAACACAGTGACAATTGTTATTGAGGAACATATCATTTTTGATAGTTTTCTTTTTCCGGATTTTGTCACTAGACGCGTTACATGTTAAGGGGGGAAATAACCGTGATAATTAAGTGCAGCTGTTTCTTTATTCCCGAGATGAGATCACATACACACATCTCGATCTATATAATACCGGTTTTCCATAACACTTTTTTTTTTATTATTCTAGAATTCCATACAATTTTTGAATGAAGTAAACGTTGCGCTGCATTTTTATTCATGGTTTCGGGAATGGAATTTTGTTGGGAGCAAATTCTGGTTTTTATTAGGCCCAGTGAAAATGATTAGCGAAAGAAATTGGTACTATTTTTTAATATTAATTATTATTATTACTATTGTTTATTAATTAGTATTTAATTAAATTAAAAACGGGTTCATAGCTTGAGAATGAGGATAATATTAATAAAATAAAGGAATTATACTTCCGATTAAGATTATGCAAGCATAATATTGTTTACATTATACTGTAAACTTGACTTATTTATTATTTTTAAGTTAATTCTATGCAATTCAACGCGTATTTTTATTTTTTTTTTTAATGCTAGCAGTTTGCCTTCTTCAGCTAATATAATTATTATTTTAAAGCTTATTTTAAATGTTAATAATTACAGTATTAAAACTTATTATTAAATAGGCAAAAAAAAAATTGTGCAGATTTTCTGTACATAAAAAAAATACTGTAATTTTAAATTTAAATTTGAAATTGAGAGTTTTTTTTTTTTTTTATTCATTAAAGTTTTTGTAGGATTAAAGGTTAATAAATTTTTTTGAGATAAAATAGAAAACAAAACATTTTATGTAAATTTCTATATAGTACCAAATCTCTTTTTAAATATTTCTCGATGACATCACATCGTTCACAATAATTATTTTCTATTATGAGGTCCAAAAATAAAAATCCTCGTCGTAATAATATACAGGGTTTAATGATCGATGGTTCAAGAGTGGGACTTTTGTTTTCAACTGAGGTTGTTATTGAATCGAGACTTTTCAAAAAAAAAAAAAAAAGAATTTGAAGCTTTTCCAGGTAAAAGTCATTTAAAGACAAATAATTTTTATTTTATTTAATAATTAAGAAAATTTTAAATTATTATTCATTTTTGTTAAAGGAACTATAATAATCATTTTTGAAGTTCAATACAAGTCAATAAGTCAATTTTCATATTTGCTGATTAAATTATAACTTCAAAAGTAAAACTTTTTTTGTAAACATTTAAATTTAAGATTTGTCAAATGTTCTATTATCGGAAAAAGCAAAGGTGTGAGATGAGTTAAAGGTGTTGAGAGCTACCTCGGATTATCTTTACCGGACACCTAACTTTTTTTCGTTTCTTTTTCTTATACCCTACAAAAAAAATTAGTGATAAAAATGAAGGATGACCCGGGTGTGACTTTGAACGCTTTTAACTATTTTTCAGGGTTTTCTCGCGACAACGTTAGGGTAAAATGAGAAATGAGGGTTGTGAATCTCTTTGAAGACTTGACGAAGTTTCAAACGAAATCTACCTTTATTCATTTAATTGCTCAAGATGACAATCAGTCAGCCACAATGTGGGGGTGGGAAGGGTAGGGAAAGGGGGGGTTAATTAATACGTGAGATCAACCAGAAGTTGTGATGTTTATTTATTTTAATTTTTTCCTTCATTTTCAATGTGTATCAAAATGCAAACAGCAAGAAAATTTTTTTAATTCATTTTTCCCTACTAGGGGGGGAAAAAAATAATTCGAAGAGGGAGGGGGGGACAATGAAATGAATCTCAGTATTATCTGTTTTTTAAGATTCTTAAATATTGTAAAAAAAAAAAAACATTTTGTGTCCTAGGTGCCAAATCTGAATTTTTGCTTGGCCGCTACATACGACGACGGTAGCCATCGTTTTTCAAGCTATCTCTTTTTTAATACTCTGTGAAGTTACTACGAAAACTTAAAACTAAAAAAAAAAAAAAATTTACCACGAGCGTGTAAATATTTCGTTTTTTTAACGATGAAGATATTTAGAACCGAAAAAAAAAAATGAATGCGCGGGTGTATTTCCTTCCAATTTTTACTTCAATCGCCAGCGCCACATTCAAATTTGTTAAAAAGTTTGTTGAAAAAAAAATTTTCCAAAAAAACAAAAATATGTACGTATATTTAAAAAAAAAAAATTTACTCTCCAAAACAAAAAAAAAAAAGTGAATTTTCTCGAGAAATTTGAGAGATTTCGTTGACGAGGTTTTTCATATTATTACTGGGGGGGAAAAAAATTGACCGATCGATCGATTTGCAACAAAAAAAAAAAATTGGAATTGTTAATTCTATTGGTACCGGTACGGTTATTATACTGTATATTCCTAAATGTTTTTCAATTTTCTCATTTTTAATACTTGTTTGAAAAATGACGGGGAAATATTGGCCGTGATCGACAAACCACGTCAACACTTTTTAAGTGGAGGAGTCCTCCGAAATCACTGCCAGACCAGATGACCGTCAATTGGTCATTGCAGGTTTTACCTCAAAAAAAAAAAAACTGTGGGGTTTTTTACGCAACCGCATTATCGTTGCCAAAAACTTGTAGGCCCCCCACAATTTTAATAAAAACGCATAATGATTAGGTACAAAATATATTTAAAAAAAAAAAAATACAAGCAGTGAGATTTTTTTAATTTTTCTTTTTCCGATCCTTTAAAATTGGAGAAAAGTTTATTATTATTAATTATTATTAATTTTTGTTGTTAATATTATTCACTGAATCGTTTTCATGACTAAAATCAATACGAGAGACTATCTTTCTAGCAATTTTTATTTATTGATTTTTACTATTTTTTTTTTCTCTCCCTATTAGAATTTTAATTTCAAGTTATTTGTTACGAATTAATTTCTATATAAAAATACCATAATAATATTATCTTGCCGTTCTTATAGTCAGTCAGATAAGATGATGAAAAAATTTAAAAATAATAATAATAATAATAAAAAATCTAGAGAAAACTAAGGTTAAATGTATAATAATGTAATTTCAGAATAGACACGTCCAAATTTTAAGTTGAATTATTTGGGTTAAAAATATGTGAAGGCAAAAATCGCTAAAATTTTTTTTAAAAAAAATATACATTTAAGATTTTTTTTATATAATATTACAATTTTATATATTACAATTAGTTTTTATTTTGATTGAAAATATTTTGGTTTTAATGAGTTTTTACGTCGGAAAATGTTCTTAAAAACTTAACATAGATCTTTTTTTTTTTTTTAAATTAATTATTTATCGATTTTTGTAAGAACGAACTTTTTCCTCATTTTATTATAGTTAAAATCTAGTCTATTTTTGGTCTTTTTTTAATTTTTTACGTTTGAACAATACCGCCAGCGCAGTTACTAGGTAATCTCGAAACGTGGTATTGTTAAAATAAGTTTTGATGTATCAAATTCGGTTTTTTAAAAAAAAACAAACATTTTAAAAAGTCTAAACCTAGTGATTTAATTTTTACTTTTTTACGCAAGAGTTTTTCTAAGGCAAAAAAAATAATTACTTATTAAGTCTAGTCAAAATAAAAATTTTTTTTTTTTTTGAATTTACAAAAAAAAAAAAAAAAACAAGATAGATCTCGTGGTATAACGAATTAGTTCTCCATTTATTTTTTAATTCTACAGTTAACAAACACACTCGATCCGAGCAATTGATTTTTTGTTTTCTTTCAAATTTTATGCGGGGCTCAATTTTCTACTTTATAAAAAAAAAATTTTAGTTCTATGTATAAATCGAATATGCAAAAAGAAGAAATTTGTCATTTTCCAGAAAAAAAAAGCATAAATCGATTAACTTGGTTGATAATAATTGTTATATAGATACGAATATTTCTTATTACCAAATATTAATTTTATTTCTAATTATAAATTCCAAAAAAAAAAAAAAATAATTATATGTTACGAATTGTTTTTTCTACTGAATAACAACAAAAAACGGTTAATGAAAATAATGTGATTGTTATGACTATTTACCTATAGTAACAAAACAAAAGAAAAAAAAAAATGGTTTAGTGTTACCCAACTGTCTCACACACATAATTATATAATATAATAGTTCCTTTTTAATTAAATTGATCGATGCAGCTAACAATAATCCTTATTATAACAATAATATCACTAATAAAATCAGTGCTTGTTGAATTTGATATCGTTTTCACCCAGACCAAAAAAAAAAAAAATATTTTAAAGTCGTTTTATTGTAGTGGTTGACCAGCTTTTAACTTCCTGAGAACTTCGGACAACATTTGATTACAAAGTGCGGCGTAAGGATTCAACTGAATGCACATCATTTTAGCGAATTCGTTGCCCAAACCGCTCGCCGCTTGGAAATCTTTTATGGCTTGATCGTGTTGTCCTCGGAACTGATGGAGAAGACCTCTTTGACACAGGGATTTCGCGGCGATCGCGCCGCTGCCTCGGCTCAAATCCACGGCTCGGTTCAGATCTTCCAGAGCTTCTAAAAATTCGAGAAGAGAAAAGAAAAACACAGTCAAAGATAATGGTAATAATTTACGATTTATTATTGAATTAAACTTACCATCATTTTTTCCTCCTAAACGATAAGCTTGCGCTCGATTGTTATATCCCGAAGCGCGACTCGGTATCGTATTTATAGCGCGAGTAAATAAATCAATCGCTCGATTTAAATCTCCGTTTTCAGCGCATTCGACACCGGCTCGTTCCAGCTCTTTCGCTTTTACAATTTCGGGAGTTTCCACTTCCACCTCATCTTTATTTTTTCGTAATAACAAGTATTAATTACTAATAAATTTTGAAACGCAAAATATATATTTACCTTCCACCTGTTGATCCGAGCTATTTGGATCGTCGATTGGGCATTCACCTAAAGGCAAATTAGGGTTAAAAATGCTGTTGAGGATGCATCGATCATTCACTGTCGCCATTTTTTTGTTTACTATCTCTCACTTTCGTCGACGCGCGAAGCTTTGCTGTATAAAGTCTATAACCGATGACCTTCAAGTTATTTCTTGACAAGTTTAATACGTCCAAACAACTTGTTTCGCAAGAACAAAAAAAATATATAGCCGAGGGGGAGGGAAGATGTGACCCAGTTTTGATTAATGATTATAGATTGATTGCATCACACACCAAAAAAAAACCGGCTTTAACATTCCACTCCACCGTTCAGAATGAATGAATAATAATTGTCACGTTAATATTTAAATTAAGATCAAAAAAATAAAATAATTAACATTAAAATTTTTAGTTAATAATAGATTTAAATTTTCGAAAGAAAAAATAACCTGTTTTTTTTTTTATCTTATTATACTAGAAAACTTTATACAACAAAAAAATTATATTAAACCACATCGAATAAGGTTTTTTCTTCTCGTTTCTACATGTTTTTTTTTTTGATTTATATGTAATAATAGTTGTGTGATGAGGGTTTTCATAGTCTTTTTTTTTTTTTTTTTAGAAGATGAAAATGTTGAATCTTCGCGTTTTCTTTTTTATTTTTCGATCACCGTAAAATGAATAGTTCTTTGTATAATTCACATATAAAAATGTGCTCGTTAATCCGATTTTTTTTTTGTTTAAAAAGTGTTTTTTTCGCACATCACAGTCAGCTGACATTAAAAAAAGTAGGCAGGCACACCACACCACCGCTGATGAAAAAAAAAAAAGTCAATCAATAATTATTCGTGAATTAATAATTTTTTTTAGCGTTTTCATACTTCACCTTGAATCGATGCTACCGTCTTTGCTGAAAACCGACGCTGCCATCGGGTCCTTTCGGCGCTCTCGTCACTTCCACCACTTCGTTCAATTTAACAAACTCTAAACGAGAAGGAGGAGGAGAGGGATCCGTAAAATCTTGCTCCGGTGCCAAGGTAATTTTTGCCAAACTAAATTAAAAGAAAATTGACTTTATTAATATCATTGCACAATTACCGCTTCGATAATGACGGGCGTCATTTTTATGACAATAGTTTTCGCAATTGAATCCGCATTTTCGAAATCAATATTGATCAGCTGCTGGGATCCGGGATGGAAAATTTATCAAAATTACTATATCCTTAAGTAAGTTATTAAAACTTGAGCCACGTAAAATTATTTCTACGCTCATTATTTTTATTTTTTAATTTCTCGAGCAGCTCAGGTGCGTAAATTATTACCTTTCTTCCACAGCATCTTCTTCACTTTTGGCAGATCCCAAAATCCTTAACCTCGCTTCGGCGTATTCGGCTTCTCTTTGCTGTAACGTTTTAATAGGTTGTTTACTCGTTTTTTCTCCATTCATCGCTATTTCGGAATTGTGAGCGCCGGTGGGTCGTTTTAAAATTTTCAATTGAGGTTGAGGTGGGGCGTACTGCGTGCGAGGTCCGTCTTCTTGGAGAATAACATTCCCCGTGCCGCAATTTGACATAGCTCTATATTATTACGTGGACGTATAATTATATTATTAAGCTCACATTTTTAATTATTGTCGTCTTATTATTATCCTAAAAAATAATAACTCACGTTTCTACAGTGTGTTGTCGAGACTCGATTTCCTGTAACTTTTTATCCAAGGCCTAAAATTAAACATGAAAATATACGGCTTTAATCGCGTTAACGTTTTTGTTTTAAGAACTATATATAAAATACACGTATCATTTTTCATGTTTATAATTTTCAAGAGATAAATAAATGCAAGTATCTATACCCCATTTTCCAATAGAGATTCCCAAGTCTCGTCCAAAAGATCTTCCTCCGCCATTTTTAGAATGATAACACGAGCTTTCGAAGGAAACGGACCTGCTACCACGTGCAAATGTACTCGAATAAAAAGTTATTAAAAAAAGTATTTTCTTTCAAACTTGTTTTTGCGACGTATTTTTATAAACTTTAGACTAATTAGTTATTTCTTTTGTTTTAAAAAAAATAATAATACAAAGTTTAAATTTAATATCATCTACGTGACGTCATCGTATTTGACACGTCATCCTCCAGCCGATTTTACCCATAATGCACCGTAATCCATGTGTCTGTGTAAAAATCAAAATGGATTTACGGAGGTGGTTTCTCTGCGAACAATGGCTATTAATATTTATTTTTATTGTAGTTTTATGTCAAGATATTATTTGCGGGTGAGTGACATTCTGTTCTTTCTCTAGAGTTATTTGGTTGAAAATGTTAATGCGTTTACGGTAATAAAAAGAACTAATTAGTACGTGGCGGGAGCAATTGAAAAACGGGAAGGAGGCTCGTTGAAATTTTATACCATTGTAATTATTGCATTTTTTTTTTCAATATTATTACAGGAGAGATTTTTATGCCATTTTGGGCGTCCCTAAGTCAGCTACAGTTAATCAAATTAAGAAAGCTTATAGAAGTAAAGCCAAAGAAATGCATCCGGACAAGAACAAAAACGATCCGAACGCTCAAGATAAATTCCAAGAATTAGGAGCTGCTTATGAAGTTTGTATTATCAAAAAACGTTTTACTCCCAACGCAAAATTTATAGCATTACATTTACAGGTATTAAACGACGTGGAGAAGAGGAAATTGTACGACAAATGCGGCGAGGAATGCGTGAAAAAAGATATGGCCTCCGACGGTTTTGATCCGTTCGCCAGGTAAATTTATTATTATTTTGTTTCGGTAGGTCTTTTAAACGATGTTTTATTTCTAGTTTTTTTGGCGATTTCGGATTTTTTGGAGGTGAAAGGGAACACAATCACGAGGCACCTCGAGGAGCCGACGTTATTATAGATTTGTGGGTGACGCTCGAAGAATTATATTTAGGAAACTTCGTGGAACTCGTTCGATTTAAGCCGGTGATGAAACCCGCGATGGGAACTAGGAAGTGTAACTGTCGAAAAGAGATGGTCACAAGATCGTTGGGGCCGGGAAGATTTCAAATGATGCAGCAAACAGTGTGTGACGAATGTCCCAATGTCAAGTACGAATTATTTTATTCATCTGCGCTAATCTGTTATGGCGACTCATTTTCATTTCTAACGGGTGCTGCTAAGCGAAACAATTTCGTACACACACATCTATTTTTATCTAATTTTTTTACAGTTATTTTTAATAATTTGTCTTACATAGATTTACGTAAAGCTTTTCTCCCATCGACTTTCATTTTCGTTATATTTTTGTTTTATAGACTTCTATGTGTTTTCCCCTCGTGCATATGTTTGGTTTTTCTATCATAGACTTTTATTATATTTTTATTCATAGACTTCTATAATAGTTTTTTACATTAGATTTTTTCTCTCATAAAAGTGTATTAGATCTTTCTTCCATTTTTTTTTTCATAGATTTGCGTAATATTTTTCTTCTATGGAATTCTATACATTTAATATGTTTTTCTTCGATTTGCACGTACTTGCATTAGAGTTTTTTTTTTGCATGGAAGTGTATTAGATTTTTCTCAATGTGGGTCCTCATAACACTACAGTACCCATTCATTTTGGGAGAAAAAAAAAATTCATTCTTTAATATTTATTTTATTTTTTCATTAATAGGTTGGTGAATGAAGAAAAAGTATTAGAAGTGGAAGTGGAGGCGGGAATGCACGACGGACAGGAATATAAATTTGTTTCCGAAGGTGAACCTCACGTTGATGGCGAACCTGGTGACTTACGAATTAAATTTAGATCTCTACCGTGAGTTTTTAATTTCCCTCTCTGTTGTTTAAAGCACTGTGTAATCTTTTTAAGGTTTAAATTTGTTAAAACATTTATCATTAATTTCTAGTCATACAATTTTCGAAAGGCGAGGAGACGATTTATATACCAACGTTACTATTTCGTTGACGGACGCTATAGTCGGTTTCGAGATGGATATTAAGCATTTAGACGGGCATTTAGTTCAAATCGTGAGGGAAGCGGTGACATGGCCAGGAGCGAGGATTCGAAAGAAGGGAGAAGGAATGCCCAACTACGATAATAACAATTTACACGGCACTTTATATATCACTTTCGACGTTGAATTTCCTAAAGAAAACTTCTCTCACGAAGATAAAGAAGGTAAAATTAAAAATTATCATTATCATTTTTTTTTAAATCTCATTTTAATTGTTTTTTTCTCCGGATATTTCAGCAATAAAAAAGATTTTAAATCAGTCATCCAACAACAAAATTTACAACGGATTACGAGGATATTGATTATAAATTTCTTTATAATAAATTAGAGAAGAAAAAACAAATTCATTTATATCCCATCTTTATTTATTTGAAACATTTGTGATTAATTGATTGAATAATTATTATTTCAGAACAAAAAAAAAATTAACAATTACAAAAAAAGAAATTAAAATAGTGCCTCTTGTTTCTATAACATTTCGCCTCTAGCCGTATAATATTATTGATATAAATAACGATATTATGTTTGAAACAATTATTGCTTAAAATTTCATATACAGTAAAATAATTTTTTTTTACTTTTATTATGTTTAAAAACGCGTACAATGTATGCGCAATTTAAACGCGATATTATATTATCGTACAGTAACGAGCCGAAAATTTTTGTGAATGAAATCATTCGGTTGAAAATGACGTCATTTTTTAAAGGGAGAATTTTCTCGACTCCTCCTCGTGACGAATAGGCTGACGTCACGCGGAGAAGAGCGATAAGATATAAAATGACGTCATTTTGTAGCAGCGACTCGGCGAGTTGAAATCTATTTCGACGCCATTTTTACTGTCGTGTATCGTGTGTGCATCATTTTGTGCCTGTAAAGTGAAGGTTGGAGATTGAACAAAAATGTAAGTTTTTTTTCTCTCCCCCCCTCCTCTCCCTATTAATCTTTTTCTTCGCGAATAGTTTTAAGCTAAGGTCTCTATGTAGTAAAATTAAACGGGCGATGGGTAAAAATTTTCTGGTGGAAAAAGTAATGGGGTATATCTATCGGTGTGAGAGGGTGTTCTCTTTCATTTGCGGCTATTTCAAGATTTTCGCTTGATGATCCAATGAAAACAGTGGTTGACGTAAAAATCCCAGCTCATGTGATTCTCCGTCATATTTCTCCCTTCATTTTTCACGTCAATTAACTGACTGAACAAATGAAATTAATTACTCGAAGCGTAAAAATCTTTTTGGGGGGTGCCTTTTTATTTTATCGTTATTATTATTATCGAGGGCGATTAATTAAAATTTAAGGCTATTTTCACGTCTTTTAGCGACGTTTCATCGATTTTTTTTTTTCTTCTTCTCACCTTCTTCTCCGGCTTAAAATTTTTTTTATTATTGAGGTAACAATTTTTTGTCGTTTTATAACGTTGCTAGAGCATCGCGTTTTTCATATTTTCATAATCGAGAAGATTATTTTTTCGGGGATCGAGCGCGGGGAAATTTTTTTTTTTCGCTGATTCGGCGAAAATATCGACGGATGGAAAAATTTGTCTCTAGGGCAAAAATCTCCGTTCTCGACGTGAGAATAGTCCGCGTTTAATTCTTTTTCGCAGTATTTACGAATTGTCATTTTTGATCCTCAGAAATTTATTTATTTTTTCCTATCGATATAATAATTATTATCTTTTTACAACAACACCTGTGTTTTTTAACTTGCAAAATTCGTTTATCGAACCCCCATTTTTTTTTTTTTTTTTTTTTAATTTTCGAAAAAAAAAAAAAATACCTTCAAGTTCGATTTTAATAATTTTATCAGCAAATAAAAAATCGCAATATAAAAAAACAACAAAAAATAATTAATAATCTTATCTTTTTAGATTTCATAGACAGCTATTAGATAACCCGATATAATTTTTTGATTTTAGTATACGATTAACAAAATAATAAAAATCAAGGAAAATTTTACTAACTTGATAAGAATAATAATAATTTGTTTTTGAGTGTCAAGTGTTTACAAATAATAATAGTAAAAAAATTCTTGAACACCCAAAAACAAAATTTTTAAAAATTAAAAAAAAAACTTGTGGCAGGAAATTTCGAACATCGGAAATCGTCAGCTGAAAAATTCAAAAAGCCAAAATACTGTTTATAAAAAAGAGAGAGAGAGAGAACCCTGACAAAAATCCCCCTCAGACTTTGTTGTCGGTTGGAGTGTGGTGAAAATCTCAGAGAGACAAAATGTACGGTGCTACGTAAGTTTTAAATTTTAGTTGTTGTTCAGTGAAAATATATTTCTATTTTTCTTCTTCCATTTCTCTTTCTCTCTCTTTTTTTTTTCCTATTTAATTATTATTATTTATTTTTTTTTTTGAATGGCGATTTCGAACGATGATTCCCGAAGTCAGGATATAATTTTTAATCGAGACTGGTTTTTGGGTTTGATTTTTTGTTTTAGGTCAGCCGACGCAGGATCAAATGGACCAGCCCGTCAAGGACCACCTGAAGGACCTCCCGGTCAAAGGACTCCTCAACAAGCAGCTGCCAGTAAAAGGTTACAGCATACTCAGGCCCAAGTCGATGAGGTGATGACATTATTTTCCGGATTCAAACACGCTAACCATTTTATTTGTCTTTTTTTCACATATACAGTATAATTATAGAAGTTTAATCTTTTTCATTTTTGATGGTTTCTCATTGTTGGTGTTCCATTTAGATTTTTTTGTACGCTTATCTTGTGTACATTATGCTCGAGTTTTAAGCAGCAATTACAGATTTGAATTTTGAAAACGTGAAAAATTTGGTATTTGTTGCTTTTAATTTTAATTCAGAAAGTTTTATTACAAAATAATTGGCTTTTGGCAGATTTTATTTCAAGGTTTCAGCAGGTTTGGTTATTAAAAACATTGTTTACAATTTTCGGCCAACATTAACGGTTTTGATTTGCACAAATTTTAACTACATTTAATTAATATAAACAATGTTTCAATTTCATATTTTTAACTTGGAGTCCAAATTGAGGTTTTCCTATTAGATTTCAATCCTACAAGTTCAATGACATTAAATTAAAATTATCCGCGCATTTGTTTTTCAAAATTTGAACATTTATCGTTCTAGAAGTTTTATATAAATTTTTTGTTGTACCGTAATATCTTTTTTTAATTTTTAAGATTTAATTGGCGATTTTATTTCAATTGAGAGCAATGGATTAATATAATTTGAGATTACTATTTAAGATAATAATATTTTTATTATTATTAATAGCGGTCTGACGATTCGTTTCCCCTTTAATTGAACTTGAAATATTTTGACATTTGATTCGACCGAATAGCGAAGACTCAAGGACAAATTTGTTTACTAAGCAGGGCTTAAAAATAATTATTATGCAAATACGTTTTATATTTATTTGAACGAAAAATTTATTCGCTTATAAATAAATTTTCTGAATTGAAATCTGAATTCGAGCATAAAAAAAAAGAAGCTAAATGGAAAAATGTATTTTTACCCTCGATACATTTAATTCATTTAATAATAATAATAATGATAACCGAGAGATTTTTTTTTTTTTAATTTTTTTCTCTCCTCTTTATGTGTGTTTTTGTTTTTTGGTTGTGCTGAATGTTTGGGACAGGTGGTGGGGATAATGCGAGTGAATGTGGAAAAAGTATTGGAACGTGACTCGAAATTGTCCGAGTTGGATGACCGAGCAGGTGAGAGACGATGACCAATTCTAACTCAACTTTTTTTTTTTTGTATTCTTCTCTTCTGCCGAACTCAACCGAACCGTCCAACTAGTCTCCACCACCACGCAGTCGTCACCATTAATATTAATATTAATCTTAATAATAATAATATTTAAATTAATTTTTTGAGAGATTTATTAACTTGAATTCTTGTTTTTTAAACCTTATGTGGGTGGCTTCGTTGGACGGTTTGACTTTGGGAATTCGTTCGTAGGTGGTGGGCATAATGAGAACCAATGTGGAGAAAGTTTTGGAGCGTGATCAGAAGCTGTCAGAGCTGGATGACCGCGCAGGTGAGAGAGATCAGACTGGACCCACCACTCACTGCCTTAAAAAATAGATCATGTCTTTGGCTGGTGGAATTTTAGTTTTTTTTTTTATTTTATTTTTTTGTTATTACTTTGGTGGCAGACTCGATGGTGATGATGATGATTCAAAAAAGAGTTGTTTAATGTCGTGACGTTCGTGTTGCATTGTTTACATGTTCGCCACTGTCTTATTTCTCTCTCTCTCTCACCCCTCTTCTTTCTCTATCTCTTGTCTTCTTGTTGTCTCCTGCCTATCTAGACTGGAGGAGGGGGTGAATGTCACTTCCTTTTCAATCACTCGACTAGATCGCTTTAATAAGTGTGTTTTTGTTTTCTTTTTAAAAAAGCGTGAGGTATTTCAGGGTATTCACATGGTGAAAGGAAAATTAGTTTTTGTACTGAGAGTTAACAACATACCGGTTGAAGTTTGTCCGTTAGTTCTGAGAATAGATTTAGTTTTTTTTTTAAATTCTATTGTTGGATCGTAAATTTAGATTTATGCTCACTTTTATTTTAATAGTTAGCATCGTTGATGAAGTAGCTCTTTAAAAAAAGATGCAATTTAACATGACATGTTTTTGCTTAAGAACTTTGGAATTTATATTTTTAAAATGGAACCTTTGCAACCTGGAACTAAGTTACATTAATTTATTTTTTCAGTTTCAGTTTGCTAAAATTTATTATTGTAGTTGTAAATAGTATATTTGTTAGATGGTTCTTAATTGCGTTTACAACATTAATATATCCGTTTGTGGTAAATTCTTTTCTAGATTAGCTTGAATTTTCGTTGAAAATTTGTCTTAAGATTGGAATTCATTTCATGATAAATTTGAAAATTAATAATTGAATTGCATTATATAGAAATTGTAAATTGTTCCCCTTTTAATATTTATTTGCGGTTTTCCTGAATAGATTTTTAGTTTGATAGGATCAATTTACGGTGTCATATTACTGAATCAGAGCATAAAATCAATGTTAGTATTATTCGTATTTCAGTTTATTAAGTTTAATAAGCTAGGTTAAATAAAAATATTTAATTTAATTTGGAGAGGTTTTTTTTTTTCTTAATGTAGTTAGTCGAGTGAAGAAAAGAACTGACTTCACCCTTATTCGCTTTATGATACTGTCTTTTGCAATTTCATATTCATGAAAGTTTTCTTTGGATTTAATATTTTTTTTTTCTTTTTTCTTCGAAACAATTAGATGCGTTGCAACAGGGAGCCTCTCAGTTTGAGCAGCAAGCGGGCAAATTGAAACGAAAATACTGGTGGAAAAACTGCAAGGTGAGTGTTTGTTTCGGTAAACATGTGTTTTTATAAGATGTCGGAAGCTGTTTTGTTTGGAGCTGACATTTATTTGCAGATGCTTGCCATAATGATTGGCATCGGAGTTGTAATCGTAGTTATAATAATAGGTGAGAACGGTTAATTAATCTTTTTGGTTCAATTCTTTTTTCAGATGTGGGCGATTCTTATTGGAATCGGTCTTGTTATCATTATTATTATAGTCGGTGAGCTTTTATTTATTTTTATTATTATTTTATGATTTTATAAGTTAATTTGAATGATTTTTGCACACGTATATTCCGGGTATTAAGTTGAGATCACGTGCTTTTTAAGCATAGTTTTGCATTTTAATTTTTTTTGGAATTTAATTTTAAATTTCACCTTGCATCGAACAGGTTTTTTTTAAAAAAAAAAAATAACATATCAATCAGCAATTTATTATGAGTGCAATATTTTGCTTGGAAATTATTTACTTAATTTATTTTATTTAACTAAAACTTCAATTTTTATTTATTTGGAATATGCGGGAGTTATTTTTATTGAATGTTCACACATTTTATTTGTTTTTGCGTTTGCATTTTTTTTTTTTCAGTTTGGGTCGTAACTTCGCAAAAATAGGGATAATACCGTCGAAGAATTCCTGTATTAATATTTGTCTTTCTTTCTTTTATTTTTCTTTCTTTGTTTCTTTGGCTTGTCAATGTTTACATTCTTAATTACTCGTGATTGAGTTCCTGATTTTTTTTTTTTGCATGTTTAAAGCAAAAAAAAAGAACTATTAACCAGAATCCAACAAGAATCAAACAAGCTAAAAAAAATTTCGTTAAACGAATTGAACTTTTTTTTTTTGTTCCTTTTTTTTAAATGAACATAATTCTTTGCGATTAATTTATAATATGAAATTTCTTTTTTCTTCCTCACTTAAAAAAAAAAAATTCGTGTAGCTTGGGTGGCCAGCGGTTAATCAATCCCACACACATCTACTCTGTTTTCAAAAAAAATAACAAAAAAAAAACCACTCTTCTGTTCATTCTTTTCCTATATGTTTCGGTATTTCATACTCTCTGAAAAGAAATATAAAAATAAAAATCAGGAGCGACCTAGCAACGGGGAGAAACCGCCGATGACCTCTTCTTCTTCTTCTATCAAAAATTCAACTGACCACGCATTCATTTCTTCTTTTTTAATTCCTTCTCGACGGAGAAGATATCAATAGGAGTCCCATCATTATATAAAAGGTCATCTCGACGAATTCAAATTCCGGTATATTTAACTCTCAAAAAAACTCTGTTGTTCTTCAGTTTTTCTCTCTCAACAAAAGTCATTCGATAAAAAAAAATAAGCCGTTGTTTTCTTCTTCTCTAATATCTTCTTCTATATATATATCGGCTCTCTTTTATTATTTCGTTGTTTTTCTGGGGTTTTGATTTTTGATATTATTTTCCGTCAAATACTATTGTAAATACTTGGATCTTGTTATTACTAATTGTGAATCGAGCGATTCCGTCAGACTAATCTAAACTAGCGCTAAAAATGAAAAAGAAAAAAAGTTGTTAAACCATTCACTCTTCCCTATATTATAATATATCCGCTCTCTCTATAATATACATATTTAAATTTTTCTCCGTCTGTTGGGCACCTCATTTTTAATTCGCTATATTCAACGTGAAACACACCAAAAAAATTCTACCTTACCAAACCCTGAAATTTTCCAATTTTTCTTCTTAACCGTGTAGTGGTCATTTTATGTGTGGGTGGTGCCACCGTTTCGGGATCCTTTTTACCCCTTCCCTTTCCCCAAAAAAAAAAAAATAATAAACTCTGAAATTGTGGAATTCTAATCTTGTTGAGAAACGCAAAAAAAATGTTTTTTAATCATCGTTAATTTTTGGGTTTTTCTCGTTTTTGTTTTTGTATATATCGAATTATTATATCTTTGAAATCCGTATAATTGTAAGTTGTAATAATAAACAAACACGTTCTCTCTGTATATTTAGACCTAGATAGAATCAAACACAATTATTATTCCCTCTCAGCAAAATGAAAATAAACAAAAAATTAACGTTGTTATATAAATATAAATAAGAAAACTAAAAAAGTATATCTTAACATGCAAAGGTTGGGGTGGGAAAGAATATTAATATCGTATCAATTTTTAAGTTTTAGGTTTTTCTGTGGGGATTTTTCTGCTGGTATTTTTTTGGGGGGGAGACTGGTGGTTCTTGATTTGCCTCCTCCGCTTATTAAAAACACTACTTACCTTATTATTATTTTTTTTTTTTTTAATATCTTTTTTCCTATCAATTTTTCAATCACTCGCTCCATTTTGTATGTGTGAATAACAATCTATTAAACACTTGTGCGCGTGAACAGATGTGGATAATAAAGATAATGGGGAGGGATTTTTAAATTAAGTTTTTTTATTGACGTTAATTTATATATTATATATATAGTGATTAATGAAGGGGGTTATTATTAGTATTTCTTCATTCGTTGTTGAACGTTATGAGCATTTGGGGGCATTGTTTTTTGTTTTGCTGGTCGTTTTTTTTTTGTTTTTATACGAAAGAACGGATTAATTTTGTGATTTCGCATCAAGTTTCACTTATCAATGCGAGTGTGCGTGTGAATATCATTAACCACTGTTTAATAGATATAATTATTATGGAAATCGTTATTTGTTTTTGGTTTTTTTTTTTTTTTTACACTTTCTCTTTTCCCATTTTTTTTTCTTTCTTCTTCTTTCGGTTGTTAATGTAACAAATTTTCACTCGATGTTGTTAATTAGCTGCGATTTTATTTTGTCTTTCAGCTGAAAAATGTATCAAAAAAACAAAACAAAAAAAAAAAGATATAAATAAAAAAAACGAATGGTATATCTAGTCTTTTATCAATGCACAAAATAATGAGCTTTTTGCCTATTTATTTTTGGTCGATTTTTACTTTTTTTTTGAATTATAAGTACACTGTATTTGAAAATTGGAAATTAGGAGCTTGAAAAAAGTATTAGATAATTTCAGCTCTTTAACATTATTATTTCAAAAATTAAATTCGAGGTTATCAATTTTGTGTTATCCCTTAACATTTCAAAAAATAATTTCCAATAGAAAGTAATTTTTTGTTCAATTTATCTTCTCGAAAATGAAAGATAAGGTGTTACTCGAACGAGTGCAGTCTAAACTCGACCGAACGGCGAACCAAATTCTAATGTTCAATTATTGTTATTATTATTATTTTTTTTTCGAAAGCGGAAGAGAATCTAGTAAAGTCTGAATTCTGCCGAGCTCGTGTTTAATTTAAATGTTTACATTCCTCGTAAATGATAAAGCGTTACTCGAACGAGTGAAGTCTAAACTCGACCGAACCGATGTTTTAATTTTTTTTTTTTCGAATGTGGAAGAAGTGTTGCTCAACCGAGTAAGATGTTCGGAAAAGATTGAATCTGGGATTTTATTTATTATTATTATTATTTTTTTTTTTTATCAAAGTAGGGGATTTTAATATGAGTTTATTAATTTAATTCGTTAACCATAAATTCCCGGGATAAATAAATTCGTTTCAAAGGTGGCGCCATATGCAGAGCTTCGTCACGAGGTTACGTCACATGCAATCTCCATGTACCGGTATGTAGCAGCAGACGTCGTCATTTTCCCTCACTCGCATCATCGGTCGTGTCTTTTTTAAAATTGGATATTATAGTAATGTATCATAATTTATTTTGATAATAATTATTAATATAAACGTACGTGCTATTATAGTGGCTATAAGAAGGTCAGGTCGTAATTGTAATGATCGAGGGGCAATTTCTAACTAAATTAAAGCGATGGATCTTTTCGATGATCTTCCGGAACCAGGTGTCATTCATTCATTCCTTCGTGATTCATCACGATTAATTATTAAATTTCTTTATCTATGCATTGCAGTAAATAAAAACAGCGATGAAAAACGAAGTTTGGTCGATTCTCCCGAAAATTCTCGTCAGGCGAAACGTGCGCGCTCTGAAAATGAGAAGAACAAGACTCGGATGGTCCGGTTCCAATCTTTCGCGGCTTCGCGAAAAGGAGAACGAGATTTAATGGAAGACTCGCACGTCGTTTTCGATCAGTTTCAGACAATTATTAATCAAGAATTGCCAGAAATAGCGTTTCAGTTAGCGTAGGTAATTTGATCGTGTTCGTTGAATACCAACTTTCATTAAAAAAAACACATTTCATTAGCGTTTCATTTTACGGCGTTTTTGATGGACACGCCGGTGTGAAAGCTTCCAATTACGCCGCCACTCATTTGCATAAGAATTTTGCAGCTACGTTTAAGAAAGGTGAAATTAATTTTAAATCCACTGAAATTTAGCAATGTTTTTTTAGCTTTTTTTTTATTAAAATAATTTATTGATATTATAGACACGAGTGTTTACACCGAGAAAGAGATAACCAAGATGTTAGTAGATGCTTTTAAAAAGACAGACGACGATTTTTTGAAAGAAGCTACTAAACAGTTGCGTAAATAAAGATGAGAATGGTCCATTCTTCAGGTTAAAATGTTAAAAAAATTTTATTTAGGAAACCTACTTGGAAGGATGGCAGCACAGCGATTACAGTCGTGGCTTTCGAAGATGTCATTTATATCGCGAATTTGGGTGACAGCAAAGTATATATTAATATATATTTTCTCACTTTTTTTTTTGGTTTGGAATTTCCGACTGAAATGTATATGGATGTTTTGTTTTATGTGTGTGTGTCCAGGCGATTTTGGCTCGTTATAATGTAGAAGAAGGAAAAATTGTGCCTATAGCTTTATCTAAAGATCACAATCCCATTCAATACGATGAGCGAATGAGAATCCAGAAAATGGGAGGACATGTTCGGTACATAATTATAATTATTTCATTAATTTTTGTATTTTAATTCTGATGCGCTTTATTTGGATTTGCGTTGCAGTGAAGGACGAGTTATGGGAATTTTGGAAGTTTCTAGATCAATCGGCGACGGCCAGTACAAAACTTTAGGTGTTACGTGCATTCCAGATATTAAAAGATGTCAATTAACCAACAACGATAGGTAAATTAAAAAGAATTTTTATGAAGAAAAAAAAAAAATGGGGTTTTTTTTTATGATGCTAAATGGTTATAATTTTTATTTTAATACCGGTAAGGTAAATATTATTTATTTCAAAAGAACATAAGTACTGTGGTTAAAAAATGAGAAGGACTACATTAATGAATAATGATAATACATGACGTTGTATGTTATTATTGCTCTTTAAATTATTATCCAGTTTAATATGTGGCATTAAAAGTAGCTGATGTTAATTTTAAAGAGTTTAGATGAAAACAATAATATTGGAAAAAAAATTTGCATCGTTGAAGGTCAAATTAAGAAATTGAATAGTATTTTACTCGTGATAATTAAGCGTTTAAATTGCAGCGGAATATCATAGTGTCGTATGAGAACGGACGAAAATTTCCGCGAGTTCCCCGGCAATCCTATTGTATATTATGCTACTTGGATATAACGAAACTCGGATCTTTTTGATATAACTCGTATAAAAGATTCTGCTGCAGTTTCATTTTGTTTATTGGATCTTTTAAGAGATCATAAATTATCCAAGGACGCAATAAAACGAAAATAATTAGATTCCGTTATAATCGAGTCTTACTGTAGCTACAAATTAAAAGCTTGATGATGAGCGTTATTGTTTTCTAGGGTAATTGTTAAGTTGAATTTATGAATGAATTTGTTTTTTTAAAAAAAGATCGTTTTTGTTTTATGTTTGCAATGTAATTAAAGAAATATTAATCATCCGTTTGTTTGCATATTATAGGTTTATTATCGTCGCTTGCGACGGTTTATGGAAGGTGTTTTCCCCGGTAGCCTCTATCAAGTTTATTTTAGAGATCCTCGAAGAAGAAGATACGTCGAGTAGCGAAAGTAAAAGCGAAAGAGAGATAAAATTGGAAAGTGCAGCTGCGAAACTGTCGAGTGAAGCTGTTCGTCGTGGAAGTGGCGATAACGTCACCGTTATATTAATTGACGTAAAACATATTAACTAACCCAAAGATTAAAATACTTTTTTTTTTGTATAGGAAATTCATCTCTGAAATCATTTTCTTTAAAGATTTATTTATTGTGCACTTTGATATTTGTATTAAGTTGGGATAGATAAAAAAATAGTATTAGGAACGAGGACTAATTACATTATTAGCTTATCATTAATAATTAATTGAACACACATAGTCATTATTATTATTTTTAAATTAGTTGACGTTTTCCTGCTGAATAATTTTCACCTAGCTGCAATTTATTTTTTTTTGTGCATAAACTACAACATCCTGCGAAGGATATTTTTAAAGAAAAATTAGTATTTGCTTAGCTGAGCATTGAGTTTAATTTAAGCCACGTTTATATTATTTTTGAGTTTTCATCTGGTGTAAAAATGAGTTTAAAAGTTTTTTGTATGACATTTTCTGATTGAGACTAACGAAAATTAAACTTTTTCTACGTGATAGACATTTTTCTCCAACTTGTACAAATCCAATTTTTTTTTTTAATTGTGATTATAATTAATATATATTTTTTAAACTGTTAACTTAAATTGGGGATTATTTTTTTTTTTCAAATTTGAATACTGTACTCATGAATTTCATTTTTACTTAAAATTTACTCCGTATTAGTTTATGATACCGGTATTTTTATTGGAATTAATTCTCTGTTAATTTAAAATTACTTTTTAAATCTGAATACTCATGAATAACAATAATAATTATTCTTGACAAATTTCTATTTCGGAAAAGTTTTTTTTACCAGTGCTTAAAATTTAAGTTTATGCAATTTTTTATTATTATTTTCGTGAAATTAATTCTTTGTTAATTTTTTAAAAACTGTTTTTCAAACCGTTTAAAACTGTTTTACGGTATTTTTATTGAAATTAATTCGCAGTTGATTTTGTTAGTTTATTTAATTTAGCGTAGATTCTCGTTTAAAATTTTAATTCGATGTGCATAATTTTTTTTTTTAAATACAGTATATTTTTTAGAAATATAGTTTACGTAAAAAAAAGCACAATTATTTGCTATTCATTTTATTTTTAATTTTTGAGCAATAAAATTTTTTCGATAAATTTAATTTTATTCTATTTTTTTTTTTTTGTGGAAAAAATTGCTCAGCTTTTATAAAAATATCACGTTCTAGTTATTTTCAAATTGTCGTCATGCCTCGTTTTAGTATACACAAACACGACTTGAATAAATACATTTTCAAAGCATAGATGATAGTGCGTTGCGTGTTATCACACTTGAGGAGCGGTTTATGAGTTGCCCTTCCAATGAGTCAAACACCACCCATTGGTTTCTCATAACTCTAAAGCGCGATTCCTATTGGTCAATCATTAAATTCGGTGTTGTTTTAGATGATTTTTACCGCCCTTTCTCCCCCATTTGTTTTCAACCTTCAGAACAATTTTCAAAAAAGTTTTAATAAAAGAAAAAGTCGGAAGAAGTTGACCAAGACGCACGTTGCACGTTCGTCGCTCGGAATATATTTTCCATCTACTTAAATACGTATTTTTTTTTTTAAATTTATTATTATTAATTCTTAATCAGCATGGCGGACGAAGAATTATCGGCGATGCTTAATCGTCGCAATCTAATTAACGAAGGAGCGGCACCGGCTGAAAATCACAAATATAAAGTGTTTAACCCTTACACGGAATTTCCCGAATTCACCCGCAAAGAAATCAAAGAGTTCGAAAAAACCATGAAAAAGTAAGTTTTTACAACAATAATTTTCTTTAGAACATTTTTCTTAATTGCGTAAAAATTAGTGTTTTTTTTAAAGTTTTATATAATACTTCGCGGTTGGTAAAAAAATAAATAAATGGGACAGATAAGGATGTGATGGCGATCTAGTTTCGAGATTAAACGGAGGAAAGGTCGAGAAAATAGCCGGTTAAAATCCATCAGCAAAGGTGTTTATCCGGGTTAATTAATTCTACTCTGACCTAGTTTAAATAGAGAGACTATACATATGTATTGTATAGGAATGTACAGAAAGAGGGAATTCTTTTTACACACTCACAAAAACAATAAAAAGAAGGAATTTCGTATTTTTTCTTTCTTTTTTTAAAAAACAAAAGTTTATTCCAGGAATATCGATTTTTGTTAAAAATTAATGTTTACAAAGTTTTTATCCGAATTATCTCGAATAAACACATTGCAAATCGTTTATTTTTTCTCTCTCTGAGTCATATCGTGATTTTCATCCTGTGACTAATCGAATCGAACTAAAAAGAGAAGTAATGGAGCGGATGGGAATTAAATTAAACGGGATATTATTATAAGGGATGTTTATAATAATATTAAAAAGATAGGGAGAGAGAGAGGGGAAAGACAGTTATAAACTGTACGTTTTATAAAGTTGAGACTCCGAAAATAACTTTCGAGTCCAGGAGGCAACCAGATCACTTTTTCTTCTTCTTCCTATATTATTATTATTAGTTGGAAGCAGCCAGAGTATTAATTTTCGCCAATGGAAACCTATAATAATAACAACGAAAAGAAACGTCGCAATACGTACAGTAGTTTCAGTTTACACTTTTTCTTCTCTCATGACTATTACTCATATTTTTTGTTAAGTTGATGCTAAATATTACACATTTTGCAAACAAATGTTATTGGGCATACTGTACTGTACCGTAAATTAATTCTTGAATATTATTCCATTTAAATTTGTATCCGCATTATTATTATTATTTATTTATTTTTTTTACTTTTAGATTTTATTAGTTTTATTTAGTTTTCGATTTTTTTTATTTCAATATACGGTAAATTAATATTGAACGCTCAATTAATTTTTTTATTATTTTCTACTAAAATGAAACTATAGGTTGTTATTATTATATGTTTTTGAGCACGCATATAACATACTTTTTTTTTGCAGGTACTTGAACTTGTATTAATTGAATACAATAATTAATTTTTTTTTCTATAGTACATGTATTATTATGGCAGAATGATAATTATTCAGTGTTACAATATTATCAGAAAAATGTTATAATGCAAATATTATAATAAAAATATTAAGTTTCTGTGGCTAATATACAGGGCGTTCGTAAAAAAAGCGAACCTAAATGAATTAGCGTTAAATTCTTTTAATAATAATCTATAAATTATTGAATAACACATGCAAAAACTTTACTTTAAAGACTTTTTTTAATATTTTGATTATTCTTTTCTATGTTTCCTATGTTGATAGTCTCTTTCGATGGCCTCAACACAAGCATTAGACCCACTCACTGTGCCTTATTGTTGTGAGACGTATAGTGAGTGGGTATAATGCTTGCATTGAGGCAGAAGGAGAATATTTTAAAAACAGAATAGAACAATTAAATGTTAAAAAAAAAGTCATTAAAGGATACTTTTTCCGTGTGTCAATAATATATTTAGATTATTAAAAGGATTTAATATTAATTTTCAGTTGGGGGTTTGTTTTTTTTTTACGGATACCATGTATAATAATTATGGTTGATACAGCGAAATTATTCTACTAAAGTTTCATTTTGGTGTTTTTTTTTTTATGACAACGTTAATATAAAATGATAATACAAATTTAATATACTGTAATAAAAAGTGGTTAGGTCAATTATTTCAAGAAATGTTTTAAAAAAAGAAATTACTCCAAAAGAAAAAAAAATCGAATTGCATTTTGCTTATCCATTTGAACTTTGCAACGCATTCTAAAAATAATTACTGTATTTATATAATAAGTTTTTTTTTTTTTTAAAAAATAATTCAATCGAATTTCTTTTAAGTTTAAGTTTTGACCAAACGAATTAAAACATTGTTGAAATTTTAGAGGTTGAAAGTGACAGATGTTACAGGTACAAACTTATCATTATCAGTGACAAGTAAACATTGAATTTCCAGCCAAAAATAAATAATAATAATAATCCAAAAAATTATAGTTTTCATAATATTTTTTTTTTTTGAGTTTTTATTATACTGTACAGCACAGTATTTTTATTTTTCGAAATTGGTTGCGAATAATAAGCGCGTTTAAATTTAGCAAATTTTCGTGTCTTACAATAAATATTTATTCCCGCAAAAGAAATTTTGTTTATCGTACGTTATGTTTATAATAATTTTGTGTATCATCATAAAACACATGTGCTCGCGACTACCGTACATTTTAGGTTTTTTTTTTATCCTTCTTCTTATTTAACGTTTCGAAGGTTTGTAGGTTTGTGGGGTGAGTGTTCTCGTAATCTAACGGTTTCCAAAAACCGGTCTAACCAGAACGAGCCTGGAATATTTCACATTTCTTTCGCAAAACAAAGTCAAAAAAAAAAAAAAAAAAAATTTTTTTTTTTTTTAATAATTTTTTTTTGTTTTTAATTGTATTGAGGTATGACACGGCGAAGGACGGTTACCTGGATTTGCCGGAGATGAAATTAATGATGGAAAAATTAGGCGCTCCTCAAACGCATCTGGCACTCAAACAGATGATCGCCGAAGTGGACGAAGACAAAGACGATAAAATTAATTTCCGAGAGGTTATTATTATTATTATTATTATTATTATTTTGAATTGAGGTTTATTATTATTATAAAAATTAATCAACCTTTATATTTACTTATCTTTTACATTATAAGATAATAATTTTTCTTTCGTCAATTTAACTCGAAAATTGGTGTTGAAGAGAAAAACGTTTCGAGTTAATTGTATTATAATATTTTTTCTTTATTTATTTATCTGTATTTTTTCTTTTTTCTTGATTTGTTGTTTATAGTTTCTTTTAATTTATCGCAAAGCCAGACAAGGTGAATTAGATGCGGATAGTGGTTTGGGGCAATTGGCTGCCCTCACGGAAATTGACGTCAACGCTAGTGGAGTGGGTGGGGCGAAAAACTTCTTCGAAGCTAAGGTACCGTATACTGTATAATAATAATATAATATTATTACATTATGCATGCAACACAGTTTAAATCAAGTTTTTTCACTTTATTATTTTCATAACATTCTACATTTCAATTTTTTATTTAAATTATTTTGTTACGGTACATGTACTGTAAAAAAAAATTACATGCACAGTATTCCAAAAATATCTGGGTTGGGTTATATGTATTTTTAAAATTAACTGCAAAAAAAAAAAAAAAAAATAGACTAGAAAAAAATTACGGTATCAAAAAAATTGTATGCATTTTTTTTAAAATTTTAACTTTAAAGTTCTTATGTTAAATTTTAAGAGACAAACTTTTAACTTTCAATTGTTATTTGTATTATAATGATAACACAATAAAAATATTTAGAGCGGGGTTTTTTTTTTTTGCATTATTGGCAATGCAAATTACAATTATTGTTTTTTTTTTTTAAAAAATTAATTATTTATAAATGAAATCGAAAAAATTTGTTATTACTACTGTATATTAAATTAGGAATAGTTTTTTTTTTACGGTTGAACACATTTAAAATTTAAATTATATTTTTCAAAATTAAATACAGTAGTTTAGAAAAAAAAAATGCAATGCACATAATTAAGTGTGTTAAGAAATTAATTACAGTATAAATCGGTTATAACAGCATTGAAAAGACCGAACACTTTGTGACGTTATATCCGATTAACTATCATTTCTACATTACATTTTATTTTTAGATACGGTAGGCTTACTTACTGCACAAAATTAACATTTTTACAACATATTTTTACTGTATTTTAAAATGAACAAAAAATAAGGCTTTAAATTTGGTCCAAAATTGCAATAATTATGTCAGAAAAAAAAAGACAGGGTTTCGACTTTTTTGACGTTATAGCCGAGGTAAATGTTATTCCAACTTTTTGAAAATGACGTTTTAACCAAGTTCTACTGTGTTTATAAATCAAATTGAAAAATTACTTTTAATACTGTTAATTGTTTAATAATTAATAATCTTTTTGGTTGAAAAGGTTAAGACAATTACCGTATTATTTTCTAAATTAATATTTCTCTCGGTCATATTTTAGAATTCAAATTGAATTTTTTTTTGGTGTCGTTGAATAAAATAATGGAATAATGGAATCAGTTTTTTTTAAAAAAAAACGTGCTTCGGTACATTTTGAATAATTCTTCGCATTTCAAGAAAATTTTAATCTAATGTAAATATCACGGATTTGTTTTGCATGATTTATTTTAATCTTTTATCATAATTTTTCTGAATGACAAGTGACGCATAACCGGAATAATAAAATTTTAAATTTTAAGTCGGACAAACCAGATTTTTTTAAATGCATTATCATTGTAAAAAATATTATTTTTATTATTTTTTTTTTTTGAATGATTTGAATAAATATTACTAATTTTCAGATCGAAGAACTTTCGAAGGGAAAACGATTCGAAGAGGAAATCAGAGCGGAACAGGACGAGAAAAAGAAAGAAAACGAAGAAAAACAAATAAGGAAAAAAATGTTCAAAGAGAAAGCTTTAATATTCGCTTCTTAAAAATTTTAAATCTTTTTTTTTTTTAAGAAAAAAAAAAACAACTTGGCAATAATTATTTGATTTGATTTTCTCGATGTTGCAATAATATTGCCATTTGTTTATTAGTACATACCGCGTTCTCTATATGTACAGTGCAGATTTTATACTTATTGTAAATTTATTTCGCGTTTCAATTTTTTTATATACTGTAACTGTATATATAAAAAAATGAATCAATTACAAAATGATAATATTGTACAATTTCGTGTTACGTTTTTAAAACTTTGAAATAAATTTTGTGAATTAACTTTTTATGATATTAATTTGTTAATTTAAATACAAAATTAAGTCATTTTATAACCATAGAAATATTATTACAACTTTCGTCATGTTTTATTATTTTTATTTTAAAAACTGAGGAAAGTAAAGGAAATGCTTGTCACTTGATGTACGATGTAATAATAATGTTCCGCTTTCTGGATATTACGAAATATTGCAGGCTACATTTCAAATATTTTTTAAGAAAAATATTTTTTTACAGCTGAAAAAAATAAATAAATAAAAAAAACCGCTACTGTATTAAAGTAATAACGTGAAAACTAAAGCCCACAACTCAATATAAATTCTAATTTTTTTTTTTACAAAAATTCCCAACTTTTAACCATAAAATAATATTTTCTTCCATGAAGGGCCTGGGGCACCTGCCTTTCAAAATACCAGCTACAAAATACCTTCTTCGTGAAGACTTCCTAGGAAAAATCCCAGACTATAATTAACATTCGCCATACTTCATAATTTGTAATTATTTCAAGAAATAACTGGAAATTTTCTTTTTGTAAGAATAGGGGTACCGGTATTTTATATTTTTTCATCCCGGGGATAAACAGTTGGGGGTAAAGAAATGGGAGTGGGAGGAGCCTAAAGTGAAGGTAATTTAAGAATGAGTTACGAGGGTTTTGGAAATGAGATAGCAATCAGCCAGATGGCGCTTTGCAGCATTTCAACATAAGAAATCATCTCTAAAGAGTTCACGATAAAGGGTTCACTCGTTTAATTCGAACAAAATATTTTGTCGGTGAGCACTTTGGCGTAAACATTTTGTCGCGCAGCCCTTCTCCCAGCTTTTCAAAACGAGTAGCGACCCCTACCGACGAAACGCTGAAAAAGGTTGTAATTTGTAGCCCAACAACAACAAAACAATGGATTTCCGAGCTAATTTACTACGATTTGATTCGGATTTTGCCCTAAATCCCGTTCGGAAATAACGTTTAATGAAATTTGTCGCGCGTTTAAATGTTTCTGGCCAGTCGGTGAGTTCGGGTGTGGAGTTAAAAAGCCGCGAATCGGGAGTTATTCGGGTAGGGAGAAAAGTGTTCGTCGAGCGAGCGCCAATGGAATTTTTTTTTATCTCGGATTCGCAGTAGCCAGCAGCAAATTGACATTCTCCGATTTCACTCGAAGCAACGATGAGGAGTAAATCAGCCGTACATTAACTCCAGTACGTAAAAAAATCTCTCTCTTTCAAAACACAAAAAAAAAAAAAAAAAAATCCTACAAAAATATTAAAAATGAGTTTTAATAATATCTTTGTAAGGAGAAATCCTATCATGAACGAAGCTGGTGGACAACAACAACAACAGCAGCAGCAGCAGAACCAAGTGGTGGTATCGAGCGCTGCGTCGGTGTCGCAGGTGAATACTCCGAGCGGGCCAGCCATTTACGTGCACGGAGGACATTCGGGGACCCACGTCGTGCAGCAACCCAATAATATCCCCATCATGACATCAAACTCCCTGCCGTCGCTGAACGGAGCGCAGACCATTACCACGTCGATTAGCTCTTCGTTCGCCAGTCCTCAAACCACGCCGAGCACCATGGTCTCCCAATCGCAGGTCCAACCCACGCATATGCATCAAGCCATGGTTCATCCCAACGTTCCTCCGTCTCCTATACCACAAGTATTGAGCTACACTGCGATTCAAAAATTAAGATGTTCCCCCGGAATAAATTTAACACTCTTTTTTTTCTTAAAAAAAAAAATACTCTTAATAATCTTTTTTTTTCTTTCGTTTATTTAGAGCTTTTCTGGAACCTCTCGATTGTATTCAAAGTAAAAAGTACTGCTCAAAAGTATACCTGCGGACAAATTCAAGTTTTTATTTTGTTCGATTCTTTTAAATATTGCATTATTTTTTGAATTATATGTAGGTAAAAGAAAACGTCGTGATATTAAATTTGGGGACAAAATTTCGTCGTTGTACACTCAGACCTCGTTTTGTATCTTCTAGTTACCTCTTTACATCTTTATATTTACTTTCTTTGAAAGAATTCAAATACCAATTTGTATTCTCTCATTTTCGAAGTTTACCAGTTTGTTTTTCCAGTATAAACTTCTTTAAGATAAAATGTATCTATATTTGGTAGAATTTTTATTTTTTAGAAAAATTGAGTAGAAAAATGAAAATCTACGGGTGGTAAAGAGTAATGATATTACAATATTTACATAGTTTCCTACGGTAAATCCGTAGTTTGCATCCTATTTTTGATGGGAACGTATCTAGATTAAGAAGTGAAGTCTGAGTGATACCGCATCCCTCTCATAAGGGTAGTAATTTATATACCGTAATACTTTCGTTAAATACCGCGGATCAGGAATCGAAGTTCGGGTGTTTATTTACCTGAAGTACCCGAAGGTATGATTACTTTTGAGCAGGACGCGTAGAAAAGTTTCTGAGAGGTTTTGGATAATCTTTTAAAAAGTGGTTCGAGTATTTACGTAGAATGGTAAATTTGTTTATTTTTGGGGAACGCGACGTATTTTTATGTTTTGATTATATTAGAATTAATAAGGAATTAGAACTAACGGTTGTTTTTTTTGTTTTGTTTTTGAAATTGAGCAGGTACAAGTGATTCAGCAGCCGTTACATAGTCCCACCGCATATTTAAATCAATTGTACGGAGGTCAACAGCCGCTGTTGATGTCTGGCAACATCACCATGAGTCCTTCGATACACATGATCTCAGCCGGCAAGACCTGCGTTCCGAATCAACCGGGAATGATGTTGGCGGGGAAGCAATTGATTCAAGGCCAGCCCAATTATATCCCTCAATCCGGGAATCAAACCTTGGTGTTGCTGCCGCAACAATCTTCTTTGGTGTCTACTCACACCAAACAGGTAGCAGATCCTCATAAAGTCCGACCGTTCGTGAGTATCCGTGCTGCTGTTGTGTTTAAGCCCACTTTTCAATCTTGTACTGGCAATAATTAATTAATTAATTTGAGTTAGTAAAATACTTATAATACTAACTTCAAGGTTGCTTTATAATTAGTTGATTGAATTAAGGTAACGCTTACACTTCAGAAGGTATTGATTTCTTGGCTGTTGTGCACATTTTTTTATCTTTTTTTTTTTTTTAATAGCTGTAGTAAAATGTTTGATTAGAACGTAGCAATTTGAATGGCATTTTTTTAATTGGCAAATATAAAATCTATTCAAATGCTTACGTTGTGTAACCATTCTTTTAATTACCCTTATTTATAGTGCTTATTTGCTTTGAGAAAATAAATTGATTACTAACGTAGAAAATAAATATTTTTGATTATGTAAATATATCAATCATACATTTTTTTGTATCGATCATTTATCAAAAAGGCTATAAATTACAGGAGAGATTGTTTACTCTGCTAATCAATATTTTACCGTATATCTTATCATTTGTTGATATTCTCAAGTATTAATTGGGGTAATCGATTATCTTTTTGGGATCTCATTATCCTACAATGATTTGATTTTTTCTTATTTCTTTTGATTTATTTCGAGTATAAATTTTTCGTGTGGTAGCTGTTGCATGTGCACTGTCGGTTTTTTTTTTTAAACCGGTTATAAAGCTATTCTAATATTTTATTTTGGCGCATTGTCAGGTGATGAGTCCAGCCGGCTCTCTCCAATCTAAATCACCCATTCTCCCTCAACAGAATCATCCCGGAGCCGGTCAACATCAAATGCTCAACAACGCGCAGTTTAAACAATTGACGAGTCAGGCGACTATCGTTTCCACTCCTCAAATGATCACCAGTCAAGCACCCGCAGGGACGATGATTGCGTCTCAATCTCAAATTATAAACGGACTTCAAGCCATCAGTACATCTCTTCCTCCGCATCTCACATGGGCTACTTCGGGAGGTCAAATTCTAACTCCAAACTCCTTCATCTTTCGCAGTAACCAGCAGGAAAACATGTTCATTCAGTCGCAACCCACCGCTCCTACGCCCATTCAACCGCAGCCTCAAACCAATATGGTCCAGCAACAAACTTCATCTCATCTTCTGAAAGCTAATAAAGTAAGTGGAAAAACTCGTATTTATTTTTACCGAGTTTGGTTATCGGAAAATCTAAAAACAATGGTAGTGTTTTCGGACATTTTTGATAGTTTATTTTACAGTAATAACTTTCATGTTAATTAGCAATTTGTAAACCAAGTTTTTTTGATTGCATTTATTATAGGTAACAAATGTTGTCGGAGGAAAGTCATTTGCTACCATTCTTCCATCAATGGCAGCTCCCATTCGCCCTGCAAGTTCGGTAGCAACGCAAACCAACACCATGGCTAATATGAGGCCGCAGGTATTTGCTTCGTAATTGAAGGATTCACTTTTTATGATCTTATTTAAAAAAAAAAATAATGGAGAGTTTCGTTACATGGGGCAATATTCATATTTTTTTAGTTGAAACAAAGAACAAAAAATCATTTGAATCGAGTGGCGCCTGCATTCAACTACCAGAAAGCTGATGCAGCCAATCAAACCAAAATCTTTCTTACGCCTCATCAAGCTCCAATTCCTATTCAAAGTAAGGTGGTATCGGAAGTAAGGATGACTGCACCGATTATCAATCAGCATCCAAATAGTCAGTTTGCATTTTTTTTTTTATTTTTTGGATTTTTTTTAATTGAATCGGTCATTTTAGAAAACTGACATGTTTAATTTTTTTTTCCTTTCTTTATATTTTTGAGGCTGTTAATTATTTTGAATTGTAATACAGTAGTGATTTAATTTAAAGTAAAACTTTTATTTATGGTTTCCATAATTTATTTTATAAGGTACTTATTTTCTGAAATTAAAAATCAGTTAATGACTTTTTCCATTACTAAATTATTAAAAAAATTTGCATTCTGTTATTGTAGAGGATTAGTTTTTTAAGAAATCATTCAGTAAGTTAAGCCCTTTGCACTTATTTTAAGGTAATCATCATCTAAACGACGACAAAAATTCAATGTTTTTCATTTTATCAAACAACAACGGTAAACATTAGGATCTTAAACGTAGATTTACTTGTTAAAATTGCCATTTTCTAAATATACTGACATTAATTTGACAAAATTATTATTGTACGTTGATATTTGTGTAGTTTTTTAATGGCCAATTTAATTCGTAGATATTTATTTTTTTTTATAAAATGTTGCTAGCTTTTGAATTTAAAATCTCTAATTGTCGGTATCTTTTTTTTTTTAGTGGGTGTATTCCCCGACGGAATAAGCGTAATGCGAATGACGACAGCGAATATGATGCCGATACCTATTTCTTCTCCAAACGCGAACGGCATGATCGAGAGCATGGACACTTCGGATGCCATTCAAACCGATGTTAATTCTCACATGATCTCGAACGTTTCCGTTTCTTCGGGAATGAACATTATTTCTCCAGCGATGAATACGACGAATGTGAGTCCTACGCAGAACCGAGTGGAAAATGGTGTGAAAGAAGTAGGCCAACAGACTCAAAGTCCCGCGATTCAGGTCTCTGCTGCCAACACCACCGTCGTCATGCAAGACAACGGGCAAATGTTACAGCAGCTTCTTCAACCGGCCCCAGAAGTTCACGAAATCGCTGTTGGAACCGAGAACGCGGCGAAAGATAAGCAACCTCAAAAAGCCATCGTCAAACCAAACGTTCTCACTCACGTCATCGAAGGTTACGTCATTCAAGAATCCGGAGAGCCTTTTCCAGTAGTTATTTATATTAATTTTACGTTTTTTTTTTTTTTAAATCTTTCATTTGTTTCAAATTAATAGGTTTCGAGATCTACTTTAAGTAATGAATTGAGTTCACCGAAGCAGATTATTACATCTCATCATTCTAACGAAACAACGCTAAATACAAGTAGAGAAAAATTAAAAGTTATATTTTTGTTTGATTTTTTAGCGTCATTTATATATTTTTTTTTTAGATCCAGAAAATACTACCCCTTCCGAATCCCCAGACAATCAGGCTCCTAAATCCCAACCTTCTCCACAACAACAGACTGAACAACATTCAGAACCGACTGAATCGTGGCCAGGTACACCAGGATTTTCTTTTTTTATTTTATTTTATTTTTATCTTAAATTGTCGTTTTTATTACACCTCCTTTGGGGTTGATTTTTGGTTTGGGTTCTTTTTTTTTTTTTTCTCTGTCCCATCTGCATTCCCTCTCCTTTTTACATGTTTAGCTGAGCGAGTCAGCCCTTTGGAATTAGCGATGGCCAAGTGTGAGTACTGCGGGAAACTTGATTACGTAGCTCGGTTTAAACGTTCGAAAAGATTCTGCTCGTCTTCGTGTGCCAAGCGTTATGCTCACCACATGGGCTCGTCTTCTTCTTCCTACGCACTAACTGGAGCCGGTCTTTACTTCTTTATTTTTCTCTCAATTCTTTTATTTTTCTTTCGTATCTAGCAAAACATTTTTCTTTCCGTGTTTATCACGCATGTGTCATGTGGTACACTAATGGTAATATTAACAAAATGGCATGTTCATAAGTTGACAGAAACAACAACAAAAAAAAATTTTTTTTTTTTTCGGTTTTGCTTATTAATTGCTAATCTCAAATATGTTTGTGTGTGTCTGTTTCTCTGCCAGATGTGCTCGAATACTCGAACACGTCATCTAGTCTTAAGCACTCTTTCTCCAGCCATCATAAAATGCGAAAATATAAGTCACACTCAGGTGGGCTTTCTTTCATTTCTATATCTCTTGCTAATTGTCTAGCTTTTTTCATTAATTAATTCGCGGAAAGAGTAAGTTTTGTCTATATTTCTGCATTGTTTTTCTTTTCCTTTATAAAAGTATTTATAACATTGTTTCTTATATTTTGATTGGATTAATTTTTTTTTTATATTTGCGACAGACGGCAACAAGTACGGAAAAAAGAGGAAACATCCGAAGAAGATGAAGGCGAGGAAATTAGAAAGAAGTCGAATGGTGTACAATGCCGAAGAATGGGTTCGAGCGCAGGTTAGTTTAGAATTTCAAAATTAGCGTTTCTAGGGTACCACTTTATCGAGTGTTGATTTATTCGAAGAACATCCTAGAGATTTAAAAATAAATTGGAAAACGCTGAAGCGAATGTTTTTGCATTTCAGTAAACTGAAATAGATTTATAAACGCAATTTCTGACAAGACGGAACAAAATTATTGTAGATTATTTCGAAGCTACAGTAATTTATTGAGCGAATCAATTTGATAAAGTGGCACGCAAGAAGTTGAAAAAAAACAATTTATTTACGTTAATAAAATGTTACAGAACCCCATCGAATCGCCCGGTAAAGAAGAAGAAACTAACAGTTCAAATTCTGGTGCCGAGAGTTCAATGTCACCGGTAACGCCGACAAATTCGAAGGATATTATGGAGATAGATTCAGGATCTCGGAAACTGCCGAAGAAATGGAGCGTAAGTTTTTTCGGAGTTAAATTTTCGAGTAATATCGAATCAATTAAAACGAACCAAATCTTTATTTCGGATAGGTGCAAGAAGTGTTTGAATTTATCAAAGCTCTTCCCGGTTGCTCCGATTACGCCGAAGATTTTCGCCTTCAAGAAATTGACGGTCACGCGCTTTTACTTTTGAAAGAAGATCATCTGATGACGGCTATGAATATGAAATTGGGGCCAGCGTTAAAGATATGTGCCAAGATTACAACGTTAAAAGAAGAGATGCAAAGACAGTAATATTTTGTGAACTCTTCTTAAAAAGTTTTCGTGTCTCCTCGACATTCAAGTTGTTGTTGTTGTTGTGACGAGTTTAAAGGGATTTTGATTTTTTTATCTTAGAACGATGTGTATGAAGTTTGTCGCGTAAGTAATTTTTAATCTTTTATTTCTTAAATATCGAACCGTAGGTATTTTATCAACTCTGTGTATTAAGGATCGTGTTTTTAAAAGTAGGCAAATATTTTTTTGTATTATCGCGAGCGATTTGCAATATTATTGTGACGGCATTTTTATTTTGCATTATGAACGACTTTTTAGCTT
This sequence comes from Polydesmus complanatus, assembly GCA_034692225.1. Classification (NCBI taxonomy): domain Eukaryota; kingdom Metazoa; phylum Arthropoda; class Diplopoda; order Polydesmida; family Polydesmidae; genus Polydesmus; species Polydesmus complanatus. The sequence goes on from JAQGAZ010000091.1 coordinate 99,943, forward strand.
CCAATGTTGATTGACGAAAAAGCTAAAAAGTTTAATTTTTATTTACTAATTTCGAATTCTCGCTGGTATTGAGAGATTCGAAAATCAATTTTTTTTTAAAAAAAAAAAAAAAGAAGGCGTACTGACGCATAAAACCAAAAAAATATGTAATTATTGCGAATGAATTTTGCACCAATTATTGATCGTGTATTTGAAGAAACATTTTTTCTCCAGACTAAATAACAAGCTTATTTGTGTGCATAAACGCGAAAGATGAAACTTTTTTTTTTTTTTTTCTGTTCTTCTTTCATACAGTTATCGCATCTTCATTCATTTTTATCATTTTTATATCTCTTCGATATTCATATTTATCAGACATCATTAGCTCACCAAAAAGAAAAAAATAAATAAATTGCACATCTTTTTCGATTTGCAAAAATATTTCTCCGAGTTTCAATTTTATTTTTTTTTTCTTCTTTCAATCTATTTCTTTTTATTATTATTATTATTATGGAAAAATTTTTCGTTTTCCTATTCTATACATTTTTTTTTTTCTTTGAGAAATACTTTTTATGTGTAGTTAATATATTCTAAATGTATAGAGAGGGGGGGGGGGGGACTCTATAAAATGACAGTTGCCTAGCGATGCGAACTATTGTTTAGATGACGTAAGAGTGGGAAAAGTCACTCTTCTTTTATAATACCACACGTCATTATTATTATTTTTTTTGTCGAAACGACGTCATAACCACTCCCCTTTTTTGCGGTAAACGCGTGCGATTGGCGCGCGAATGGGCGGTGTTTGACGAAAGCTCTCTCTCTCTCTGTCAGCCAGGCGTTTTCTACGTCGTTTATCCCGCGCGTGTGTATGTACTTTTTTCCCCCGTAACCGTTCGTATGTCGAGAGTTGTTAGTCGAAAATTGTTCGCACCCCATCGTTTTTATTTTTAAAAGTTACCCACGTATATCTTCATCTGGAAACGAAAGTGGTGATATTGAAACGCTCGATTTTAGAAGAAAAAATGGGAGTGATTATGAAACGCGAAGGGGGAAGAAAAAGTGGTTGACACGTGCTCGAACCGCGCGCGGGGAACAGGTGCATCGTCGCCCGCCAAATCTTCTTCAAGGACCACATCAATTTTAATCCCATCGTTTTCATCACGAAACCGGCGAATTTCGAAAAGGTAATTAATGTAATTAATGTATTTTTTATCGGTGAACACTCTTTCTCACACACAAATTAAAATAAATGTGTAGTTAAAAAATGTAAAGCGGGGTTCAATGTTGTTTTTTTTTTCTTTCGGGAAGCGATATACACGGTGTCACTTAGTTATCGCCATAGAAACTCTGAACGAGAGCCGAAAAAAAAAATAAAATAACTTTACGATAATTTACTATCATTTTCCGCAATTGAAAAATTTATTGATTTATTTTATTTTTTTTTATATATATTAATAGAGCAATAAAAAAATTATTTCTATATATTATTTTTTTCTCTAATATATAATTTTTTTTAACAAAAGAAAGAAAAAAAATAAATAACAATAATAATATATAATATTTATTTAATATTATTACAATGATGTCAGGTGACATTTCGCCCACTTCCGGCTCGATTATTTGCATTTCTACAACTTTTTTTTTTCTTTTACGAACTTTTTTTTTTTTTTAAAAAAAAATAAAATTTAAAAAAAAAAATTTTTTTTTTCGAGTTTAAAAAATAAAGAAAAATAAAAAAAAAAAGGTTGATTTTTACATGTCAACTATAATACGTTTTTAGTAAGAAATTTTTTTTTTTCGTCTGCTTTTTTTTTTTTAAATGTAAAAGTCGTCGTCGTCGTTGAAAAGCTCTGCATTATTTGTACAGGAAACTGTAAACTTTTAAGTAATTTCAATTCAACACGTGCTTTTGTTAGTAGACAACAACAACAACAACATCTTTTTTTTTTTTTTTAAACTTCTTTTCTCTCTTCTATAATACTTTTTCGACTGATGATATATATATATATTCTTTTCTATCTTCTTATTTCTATTTCATGTTACGACCATTAAAAAAAAAAAAAAGAATAATAAAAGAAAAGAAGAACAGAATAAAAAAAAATATATGAATTCAATTCTTGCTATTTTATTTTTATTTTTTTTTTGTTCTTTTTATTCTCTTTTGTTGGGTCGAGTCTTCTTATGTTTAGTCAGCTTTTGATAAGAATAAGACTTTTTTTTCCTCCTCCCACTCCCACCCAACCACCCACACCCTCCTCCTCCTTTTTCACATATCTAAACAAAACAAAAACCGTCTTTTTCCAGCTTTCATAATACACACACACAACACACTCACTCACTTAGCTTTTGGAGATTTTTTCTTTTCTTTTTTCTTTCTTCTAAAAGAAAAAGTCACAAGTTGTTGAATGCCGACGATGCAATCTGTGTATGGAGGAGAGCACCTCCCCGCTGGAACCCCTTTAACAATCACCTCACTTCATAATATACATACAGTACACCCCCACACGCACAACAAATCTCACTTTCTTTTTTTTTTCATCTCGGAAAAAATGGTATTGGCGATGGGTACCGGTAGGTGTGGGTGGGGGGTGGTAGGTGGTGGAAGTAGGGGTTGAAGGAGATAAAGGGGTTAAAATTGAGGCACGCTACTACCATCAACACTCTTGTTTGTTTTCAACGTCATCTTTTTTTTTATTATTTTATTTTTGTAGGTGGTGTTTGTTTCCGTATTTAAACTTTTGTCTTTTTTTTTTTTTTTTGAGGTTTTTTTTTATTTTTTCTAATTAAAAGTAATGTTATAAAAGAAATTTTTTTTTCTTTGTTAGTTTAATTTTTTTTTTATTAGTTTTGTTTTGTTGTACCGGTAGTTGAAAAGCAGAGGGTGAAGAGTTGGTTGAGTTTTATCCTTTTTTTCGTTTGAATTTTGAACATTTTGATTTAATTTAATTCATTTGAAAATATTTAAAATGGAAATAGCCTATTTAAATTAAAAATTGTACATATTGAAAATTTGGATAAGTTGAGTATACAATACGTGCACGGTATTTTATTACAGTACGGTATATTGAAAAAAGTTCGTTAAACTGAAAATACAGTAGTTCGTTAAATTGAAAAAAATTCGTTATACGGTATTGAAGATACAGTTTGTTAAAATTTCGTAAATTGAAAAAGTTCGTTAAATTGAAATTAGTTCGTTAAAATTTCGTAAATTAAAAAAAAAAAAAATTTAAAAGGAAAATAGTTTGAATTAAAAAACTTCGTTATACGGTATTGCAAATAGTTCGTTAAAATGAAAATACAGTAGTTTGTTAAATTAAAGAATAGATCTTTAAATTGACAATAGTTCGTTAAATTGAAGATACGGTAGTTCGTTAAATTGAAAATAGTTCGTTAAATTGAAGATACGGTAGTTCGTTAAATTGAAAATAGTTCGTTAAATTGAAAATAGTTCGTTAAATTGAAAATAGTTTGTTAAATTGAAAATAGTTCGTTAAATTGAAAATAGTTCGTTAAAATGAAAATACAGTAGTTTGTTAAATTAAAGATACGGCAGTTCGTTAAATTGAAGATACGGTAGTTCGTTAAATTAAAAATAGTTCGTTAAATTGAAGATATGGTAGTTCGTTAAATTAAAAATATTCAAATTCAAAATTTCGTAAATGGAAAAAATTTCGTTGAATTTTTTTTTCTTTTAGAATATTGAGTTGACGAGTTTAATTTTCTTTTAGATTAAGAAGTAACAATGCTTATTTTGTTTGAGCAGACAATGAAAAAGCGGAAGTCATTAAAATATAAAATTAAATAAATGCAAATTTGCATTTTGAAAAATACTGCTAATAAAATCTGCTTTTTGCACGATTTCCACGGCGATTCAATCGAAAGAAAAACCAAACTTTGAACAAACAATTTTTAAATTTGTAAACAAATAAGCTGCAGGCTATTTCCCTTGTTTTTCTTCGAGTGGGACTAAGCCCGTTCCTCGACTTTTTCACCGTTCTCCTTCTCCCCCCCCCCACCCCCCCCTTCTTGCTTAATAATTATTATTATGAGGCATTATAAACAATAATGAAATAAAGTGTGGCCACCGCGTGGAGTGCGAAATCCGATGGAACCCGGGTGCGCTTGTGAAGTTGTGGGTGCCGCTGGGTGAGGGAGGGAGCGGGGGTTTGTGGGGTGGATGGGTGGAAGTGGGTGGGGTGAATGTTGAGGAAGAGTTGGTGAACATTGTTGCGTAAAGCATTGCCGGGTGGTAGTGATAGAGGGAGGGAAGGATCAGCTGATCGATTAAACACGTTTTTTTGTTGATTCAAGTTTTGCCGCAGGAAGAATAACAACGTTCGATGAAAGTACTGTACACTCATTTCTATTGATTTTTAAAATTGATTGGCATTATGCTAATACATTCGTAGAAATAATTATTGTTAAATTTAACCGTTAATTTAAACGCGGTTACAAGGTGAAATTTTGTGGTATTAAAGGTCACGAAGGAATCTTGCTTTTAAAATTGAATGTAAAAAATATCTATTGTTTTGTGCGAGTTGAGGAGAATCAGCCAATTGCTGGATTTAATCAAAGGTCAAAAACTTTTGTTGCTTTTATTATCCGGTACAGTTTTTAAATTTTTAAATTACTGTATACGGAGTACTTAAGAACTTTTTTTTTTTTAAATTAATTTTATTAAGTTTTATGTAAATTTAAGTTTTTATACGAACTTTTTTTTAAAAAAATAAAAATTTTAGGATACCGCTATTTTTTTTAATTTATTGTAATTTTTGGGAAAAAGTAAAATTTTTTTTTTTTGAAATACTGTAGAGCAATTTTATTGTAGGAACTTTTTTAGAAATTTATTTTAATAATTTTTTGTACAAAAGGTCTCGAGGAGCTAGAATTAATTTTTGAACTTTTTTTAATGATTTAATTATTGTTACTAAGCTTGGTATAAATTTTTAATGATTTAAAACTGTTAGAAATGTTATTTTAGGAATCGATTTTTTTAAGGAAGTGATTGAGAAAATATTTTTTAAGTTAAATTTTTGGAATCTTTTTTATTTATTTATTTATTTTTTTTTAAAAAAAAAAAAGTGATTTCGAAACTGTTTTAAATCATATTTAATGTTATTATTTTTTAAGGAAGTAATTTAAAAATGGTTTCAATTAAATTTTTGAAACTTTTTTTTTTAATGCAATAACAATAAGCCGAAACTATTGCGAGTCCTTTAAAGCATTTTATGAACTTTAAAAAAGGGAAACATCTACCGATGCTAGATTTTAAAAAAGAATTTTTTTTACTCTTTTTACCTTAATTTTTAACAGTAGCACATAAGAGCCAACCCCCAAAACAAATTGTTCGAGCTCTGTTTGAAGGAAATCCTCATCGTTTAATTCAGCTAAAAACCTTCCTTATAGGACAGTCATATTTTTGAATTTAATTTTTTTTATTATTAAGGGTATAATAAATTTTATTTTATTTTTTTTAATTATTGACTCTATTGAACCACCGTAAAAAAAATTTAAGGTAACTTGCAGCGCAAACTCTTCATTAACAGTACCGCTATGAACGAAGCTTTTCCCTAAATTGATAAATTACGTTATGGGATCGCAGTTAAAAATTATTAGATCAAAAATAAAAAAATCAATAATTTTCAATGGCGAAGTATTTTTTAAAAAAAAATAATAAATAATAATAAACGTGGAAAAATTTTTGGTCAAAGTTAAATGAGAATCCTCTATTGTTTCCAGCGCTTGAAAATATGAAACGAATAAGTTATTGAAGCGCGAATAGAAAGAGAGAGAGCGTTTTAATCTCCCTCCATCTTTTTAATAAAGGATGAATGGCGAGTGGGTGGCACCAGGGGGGGGGGCGGGGGGGCTGGAGGGAAAAGGTCTTCTGCGGGGGGAGAAATTATATTTTAATTTTCATACAATTTTCGCCGCCGATTAATTTCCCCACCCCCTCCATTTAAATTAATTTAAGCCCCGCCTCCATCGTTTAATTAACGATCACTTAAGGGAACCAATCGGCGTGTGCGTCCGCGGGCCAATTGAATATAATAATATAAACAATAATAATTGTTTGTCAAAAGGGGTTTTCATCTCATTATCATCGTCGTCCACCACCACCGCCGCCGCTAGGTGGCGCTCCTAAAAAAATTTTTCTAATTGCTTTTTCCTATTGTTTTTTTCATCACTCCCCCTTTCTTTTTAACAGAGGAATTGAGGAGACGCGACCCACTCGTTGAGAAACGCGAACTGAGTTCTTACGTCATTCTATCTCTTTTTTTCTCTGGGCGCAACGCTCTATGGCTCTGTGTATAAGACGCATGACCATTGGTATTGTAAGGGAAGGGTAGGTGGGTGGTTGTGGGTGGGTGGGTGGGGGGTGTATTGTAAGAGTGGGTGGGTGGGTGGGGTGGGGGGTGACAATAGGGCGGATGTTATTTGTAGTAGACCTTCTGATAAATACGAAGCCCTGTAAGGCCACTCACTTGCAGTTGCCAAGTCGATTGCGAACTCGATTTTCAGCAGGAATCGATTTCG